>OX387191.1:19968137-20109847 GCA_947561395.2 Buxus sempervirens | reverse complement strand
AAATTAAAGTTCTTAAACTCAACAGTTTGTTCTTCTTTCATTATAGTTTATTTTGTAACCAAATGACCAAGTCATCGACAAAATATGAAAGTGAAAAACAACAATTTTAACAATATTTTGTATGTGTCTCCAAGTGATAGAATTAAAATTTTAAGATTGAATTGGCCTGCAGAACATGAGCTTAAAATTTGAAGATGGATTTGGGTTGCAGCCCATGTGCTTTAAAGGTCCAGAAACCAAGTTGAGCTGGGCTTAACCAGGGGTGATGGCTCAGAATGTCGTGGCTACAGTATGTCCAGGCTCTACCTGCTTGACCTTGTGGTTCAGAAGTATAGAACAGTTTTATATCCACAGGACATGCTACCATGGAAATCCTAGTTCATCATCATACTCAGATAACCGACTCATCAACCACCAATGTTTGATTTGTGGGCACCTTCTTGATGGGGTGTCGACAAAAACCCTGCAACACTCTCTGTTAAAACTTAGTCCATGATTGTATGGAATTAAGGTGACAGTTTTTAAGTAGAGCATATTAATGGCAGAATGCTGAATGAGTTGATGCAGGGTCTTGTAACCTGAATTCTGATTTCCATTCTTTCTTTTTAAATAATTGATCTGAAATATATGGTTATATTGCATTTATATTCTTGGTGTGGCAAAAGGGTTCTCGTATTCAGCTGCCAAAAGCGTAGCAGAGGTGGGGAGTAAGGAGGAGTTCGAGGCATGCGACCTGAGCAACCCCATCAGAATGTACACCGACGGCTTGAACAGTCTCATGCTCCCACTCTATGGACAAGGCACTCGCTACTTATTTCATCAATGGGCTTGGGTGGGTTCAACTGATTCAATAAAAGGTCATACAATAACGTTAAAATTAAGCTTGAAATAAGATAACGTAATTTATCAATTTTTAATTCATTTTTAAATTTAAACTGGTGGACTTTATAGATTCTTAGTTACTGAATTGTCCTTTCATAGACGCATGATTTGGTGGTGGTGATGCGTTGTCATGTTGTCACTTATTGAGTTTGCTAGTTCTAACATTTATATAATTAATGCTATTTTTGTTGCCAAAAGGATGTTGAAGTGAAGAAACAAATACGTGGATCTGCAAGGAGAGCCCGTTCTGCAGAGGACCACAATCTGTCAGAGAGGGTTTGTTCTCCGCCTAATCTGTCAAGATTGTCTGAAATCTAACAACAGTGGTTTGATTCTTTCTCATTTTCCCTTTATTTAATTTCCAAAATCGAAAGCCATGTATCATAAAAATACAGGGTAATTGAGAGATCGTTTCATTTGGAGCCATTCAGTGGTTCTAGCATGAAACTTACGGATGGATGGCACTTTTCAATAATGAGGCCACAACCCAAAATGTATCTCATCCGGTGATTTCACTGAACCACTGGATTATGGCTTTAGAAGAAATGCTCATGGTAATTGACCTTCCTAACTCTTCTTAGAGGGGAAAAAGATGAAATACAGAAAACAGGGCGAAAAAAAGAAACAAAATGCAGAAAATACGAGGAAAAAAAAAACAAAAAGGAAACACCATAAAAACAAAAAGGAAACACCATAAACAGTGGTTTGAATTAAAGCATTTAATAACAATATGAGAGAGCTCTTTCCATGATTGTCAACAATGTATTTCACGGTTGCACTAAAAACCTCAAAATTGGTTACAATTTTATTTTTGAGAAATTAGCAATTGTCATTGTTATTAAATGCTTTGCATCATCATCATATCAACTAATAGTTATTTTGAGAAAAGCTTTAATTCAAAATCACTCATACACTGAGTATGTTTTGATGTAAAACATTTTCCTTTGGAAAATATTTACATTGAAAAATATTTTCAAGAAAATCAAAGCTTTTCAACTGTTTGGATGGTCATTGTAATAGAGTTGAAAATAGGAATCTTTCATTTTCTTACGCTAGATATCGATAGGGATGGCAATGGGGCAGGTTAAACAAGAAACCTGTCCAACCCCGCCCCTCATGGTTACAGTTTGGTATGGCGGGGCAAGTTCGGGTTTTGCCCAACCCACCTTGAACCCAACTTACACGTATGAAGGTACTCTCTTTTATATATTTTAAAGATTATTTACATATATATTATTTATTGAAAATACATATTTTATTAATAAATATATTATTAATGTATATATTCTATTTAAAAAAATCACTTTTTTTCCATTCTATACTCCAACTAGGTCAAACCCACACCGCTCCCCGTTGCCATCCCGAGCTATCAAGCATGATCCATTTTTTGGAAAATGACATACACGTTTTTTTAATATTAATTCATTTTCAGGAAAATAGCTATCTTTTAGAAAAATCGTTTTACATCGTATTATATATTACACAGAAACAAATACGTCAAAAACATCATTTTACCTCGAAAACATTTTCCGCGAAAACATTTTCCGCATTAGATTTTACATCAAAACAAACAGATAGTTTACCACATTTGTAGATCACTCTCCTCCTTTGCGTAAAGAGGAGTAATAGATATAAAGACGATGGTAATAGTTTTTCTTTGGGCACTCTATTGCTGTCAAATTTTAATTGGTTGTGGTTATACCATTCCCCTGAATCTGTAACCTATCTAGAATGGCTTTGATTTAATAATTAAGGATAATCTTTCGATTATAGGCTCATCGAAAATCTTATTAATCATTTTAATTTTAAAGAAGTATTTTTATTTGTTTAGAGATACACTAAAGAGAACCATTAATATGGATATTTCAAGTCTTTAACCCATCTTAGAAATCCCTGAACCAACAATGAATATACAAATTTCATTGGCTTGAAATTTAGGGAAAGAAAAAGGAAATGAGAAAAATGATATTGTACAAATGTTAGTAATGATGGTTACATGAAAAAAAAATAGAGGAGATATTGAGTATATAGGTAAAATTATTATCCACATAGGTAATCTTAATTGGCCACATCATCATTACTGGTGACAAGGAAACCATGTCTACCTAGAACGAGAGAGGGAAAAATGAAACTCATGGAATTTGATGAAAACCATACGAAAACCAACAAGAAGGAAATGCTCAAAGAACTACATATATGAAATTAATATTGTTCAAAGTTGATGAATTTGATTATGGGCTCATCGAACATCACTAGAGAACATTTGATTTCATTTACCATTATAGATAGATACACGACACTAGCTATCTGTAGCAATAGCATCTGAGATCGGCCTGGCATAATCCGCCACGATGATAGCCCTCACGATGTCTGCAAACAATACGACACATGAGAGTAGAGTGACATTCTCCAAGAAATTCTTGGCTTGGTACCAATCTTTCAGATCTCCAAACTGTTAAAGTATATTGGCATTTGATGACGTGGAAGCATTTGATGACATGGAATTTTTAAATCTGTATTTTTCTAGTTGTCATTATCTAGTTGTCATGGTTTGCTAATAGAGATTTGAATTAACTTTTATCTCCTAGAGATTTGATATGCATCTCTTAGAATCTTATCTTTTAGAATCTTATCTCTTAAAGATTTGATATGCATCCCTTAGGATTAAATTGAATTCTGATTTCTCAGATTTAACATGCATCTCTTAGAATCTGATATGCCTTATCTAATTAAGAGATTATCTTTCCAGATTGAAAATTTCGAATCTGGAAAAACAGTTAAGAGAATATCTTATCTGTTCCTTATCTCAGTTGTAACAAAGTTACAACAAGTTAACTGTTTTGTTGAGTGATGTTTCAGGTTATAAATACTGATATGAGTTTGACAGAAAACTCAACTCCTTGAGCATTAAACAAATTTATCAGAAGTATTTGAAGCTCATCGTTCTTCGGGAGAAGAACTTGAAGCCTTCGGGAGAAGGCAAATTATGATTGAAGGGAGTTCAATCATGGATGCATAAGTCGAGGGGGAGCCTTGCTGCACACAGAAGATTGAAGGGAGTTCAATCTTGTCTAAGTCGAGGGGAGCTCGCTGAACAACACACTGAAGAGTCTTCTACACATTGGCGACGAAAAAGAGGGAGTCTTTTGTATGTGTAAGTCCACATTGGTGTATGTAAGATTTTGTTTAACTTTAGTGGATTGTTCATCATCTGGACGTGGTCCCGAGGATTAGGTTAATACCGAACCTCGTTAAAAAGTCTCCTGTGTTCATGTGTTACAATACAGTAATTTAACACTAACAGATCTAACAATTGGTATCGGAGCGGGTCACTAATTTTATTTTGGTGAGATTTTTGGGAAAAGATCTGTTGTGCAGGAAATGGCTGCTATGAAGGAAGGAGGCTCAGTTTCACGTCCACCACTATTGGATGGAACAAACTACTCTTATTGGAAAGCTAGAATGAAAGCCTTCATTAAAGCTATTGATAAACGGGCTTGGCATGCAATATTGACTGAATGGACTCCTCCCACCATAACTGATGATGAAAGGAATATCATCCCCAAACCAGAGGAAACATGGACTGTTGCAGAAGATCGGTTGGCGAATGAAAATTCAAAAGCACTGAATGCTATTTTCAATGGAGTTGATGCAAATCAATTCAAGTTAATTTCTACATGTGAATCTGCTAAGAAGGCATGGGATGTCTTACAGACTGCTCATGAAGGCACCAATGCTGTCAAGCAATCAAAGCTACAGATGTTGGCTTCTAGATTTGAAGATCTGAGGATGCATGAGGATGAACAGATTGCTGATTTCAACTCTAAGCTATGTGATATAGCCAATGAAGCCTTTCTTCTTGGAGAAAAGTATTCTGACTCGAAACTTGTAAGAAAAACTCTAAGGTCATTACCTGAGAGATTTTCATATAAAGTCACTGCCATTGAGGAAGCTCATGATGTAAGTAACATGAGGCTGGATGAGCTGATGGGGTCTTTACAAACTTTCGAGATGAACCTAAAGCAAAGAAAGAAGAAAAAAAGCATTGCCTTCCAAGCTGAATTGAATTCCCAAACCAAAGAAGGTGAGTCTGACGACACTGATGAATTGAATGATTCCCTTGCTTTACTAACAAAAAATCTTGGAAAGTTTTTGAGAAAAATGAATAGGAGGGATTCATCTACCAGATCTGGCAGATTCAATAATACTTGTAAAACCAAGTCAGATGCTCATCCTACTGAAGAGAAGAAGAAAAACAAAGAAATACAATGCCATGAGTGTGAGGGTTTTGGACATATTCAGTCTGAATGTGCAAATACCCTAAAAAAGAAAGGGAAGTCATTGAACATCAACTGGAGTGACGTTGAATCTGATGATAGTCAAGAAGATGATGACCACATCAGTAATCACATTGCATTCACAACCAGAGAGCAAGAACAACTTGCTGTTCACAAAGGAAAAATGGTAGTTTCTGATTCTAGCAGCGATGATGATGATGATTTGAGTACTGAAACCATTCAGGAAATGTACAAGAAAATGTATGAGAAGTGGATCTGGGTTTGTGAAATGAACAAATCCTTGGAAGCTCAAGTTGTCGAACTCCTTAAAGAAAAGGAGAGCTTGAAAAAGACTGCAATCAACCTTGAAGATCTTCTTGATAAAAAGGAGCAGAAAGTGCAAGACCTTAGAATTGAGTTAGAAAGAACTCAAAAGAATATTCAGATGCTAAACTCAAGTACTGGGAAACTCAATCATGTATTGTCTCTTGGAAAGGTTCATGGTGATCATCATGGAATTGGCTTTACGGGGGAGAACTCTTCCTCAAAAATGACTTTTGTGAGGTCATCTTCAACATCAGAACCACACATGATGTTTGGTAAGAAAACTAAACCCTCATATCAGCCAAAGAAATTTGTTCCTATTTGTCATTTTTGTAGCTTGCCTGGCCATATTCGTCCTAGATGCTTCAAATACTTGAATGCTATTAGGAAAGGAATGAGTGTTAACATTTCAGGAAGGCTATCCAAAAGGAATGAGTATCAATCTGCTGGTATTAAAAAGGTTTGGGTAAGAAAGTCATCACTCAAATGCTTTGTTTCTTATACTTCTTTGACTTGTGCTACTGACTCATGGTATTTTGATAGTGGCTGTTCTAGGCATATGACAGGGAACAAAGACATTCTTGCAGATTATCAAAGTACTTTGTTAGGACAAGTTACTTTTGGTGATGGTGTCAAAAGACGAGTTCTTGGCAAAGGAAACTTAGATATAGAAGGATTTCCCAGGCTAAAGAACATACTACATGTGGAAGGGCTAAAGGCCAACTTGATAAGCATTAGTCAACTCTGTGATCAAAACTTGTTTGTTCGGTTCACAAAGAACAAATGCTTTGTTGTTAATGAAGCTGAAACATGTGTTTTAAAGGGTTACAGATCTACTAATAATTGTTATATTTTATCACAACCACACACTTGTCATAAACTTTCATTAGATAAAACTGAATTATGGCATGAAAAACTTGGACATTTGAACTACAAAAATCTGATCAAGATTGTCAATACAGGTATTGTTCGAGGAATACCAAAGCTGGATCAAAAACAGGTTGGAATATGTGGACCATGTCAAATTGGTAAACAGCAGAAATCTGTTCATAAACCATTACAACAGGTGTCTACAGCAAGGGTACTTGAGTTACTTCACATGGATCTTATGGGTCCAATGCAGGTAGCAAGTATATCTGGAAAAAGGTATGTGTTTGTGTGTGTTGATGACTGGTCTAGGCTTACTTGGGTTGACTTTATTAGAGAAAAATCAGACACCTTTAAAGTGTTTAAAATTCTGTGTATGAAACTTCAAAATGAGAAGTTTTGCAATATTGGAAAAATAGTGAGGATACGAAGTGATCATGGAAGAGAATTTGAAAACACTGTGTTTGCTGATTTTTGTACTAATCTTGGAATAGCTCATGAATTTTCAGCACCTAAAACACCTCAACAGAATGGAGTTGTTGAGAGAAAAAATAGGACTCTTCAGGAAATGGCTTGGGTTATGCTAAAGAGTTCCTATGAGACTTTGGGCAGAAGCTGTTAATACAGCTTGTTACATTGTAAATAGAGTCTATCTTAGGCCTGGTACTACCAAAACTCCCTATGAGATTTGGAAAGGCAAAAAAAAAAAAAAACCCAATCTCAGTTATTTTCATGTATTTGGATGCACTTGTTACATTCTAAATGATCGTGAACATCTGGGAAAATTTGATGCCAAAAGTGACAAGGCAATATTTCTGGGTTATTCCACAAACAGTAGAACCTACAGAGTTTATAACTTGAGAACTCATACTGTTATGGAATCTATTAATATTGTGGTTGATGATTGTAAAGATTTTGCAGATCAGTCTAAGGAAGAAGTTATAACAAGTCTCTTGAAGGAAGCTAAAGATTACAGCAGGGAGGAGGAAGTTTTTCCTTATGAATCTTCTGATACAGAAGTTACTGTTCATGAATCATCTGATACAGAAGTTACTGTTGCAACTGATATAGCAACAGACACTGCAACAGGGAGTAATTCTGCACCTGACTCTAATACATGACCCACAGATTCTGAATCTGGTTCTTTTGATGTTGCAGATCCAACTAATCGAGAACCTTCATCCCGCATTCAGAAGAATCATCCTGTAGACTCAATCATTGGAAATCTTGGTGATGGTATTCGTACAAGAGGTCGACCAAAGGTAAACTACCAAGACATGGTCAGGTATGTTTGTTATACATCATCTCTTGAACCTAAAAGTGTTAAAGAAACCCTTCTTGATGATTTCTAGATTAATGCTATGCAAGAAGAACTGGAACAATTTGTAAAAATGATGTTTGGTGGGAGAACTAAATTATTTTTGATTTCCAAATCAAGCTCTTGATGCAATAAAGTTTGAATCCTTGAGGAAGACCTGAGGTTTGTGCATGATGTAAATACTCTGAATAGGATCAGATTTCAGATTGACAATGTTTCATATTTCCAATAGTTAATTTTTAATTCTCTAAATCTGAATTTCTGAGTTTTGATATATATTGATCTTGATTTTCAAGCCAATCAAATAGTGCACAACAGCATATATTTTTCTGATCTGAATGTCTAATTAAAGTACAACTTGTGATCAGTTCATTTTGAACAACATCTGGATTTGACTTGTGGTACAAAAATTGTAAGTTCGGAAAAAGCTACCTACACTTTGTGTGAAGCTATCCTTGAGTAATCTGGGCCTATGTATCACAAATATGTAGAGGAAGATCTACCATGAGAAAAAAGCTACCTTAGTGCCAGAGTGAAAGCTACTGAAAAAAAAATGAAAAAAAGAAAAAAAAAGAAAAGAGAAAAGCAAAAAAAAAAAAAAAAATGGAAAAGAAAGAAAATGGGGCCATTATTGAATCCACATGTTTGTTTCAAATGCCCTGCTTTCTACTGTTGGAAATATCAAAGAGATCAAACCCAGAAAGATTGTTGCTGCTCACACACACACTATTGGTTTCAATTTCTATTCAGTATATCTCAATCTTAGTATACTTCAGTTATAGTATTAAATGTTGACTTTTGGGAAGTTGAAGTATTGACTGTTCTGACATTATGATCTTGTTTTTAGTGTGTTACAACATGTGCTTTGTTGTCTTCACTCTTCTTTTGTCAGTTATTTCTAACTACCTTTTGAACTGGCTTGGTCTTTTGCTATATCCGAGGTTTTTGAGTGTTGCACTTGCTTCTTATTGGGATGTCTTTCTTGAGCACTATTCGTCTTCCTCAATCCTAACCCTTGTTTTGTGCAAGTTTGTTCTCTTGAAGCATGGTGACTTGATAGTGTGCTACTGATGATTCAGCAACCAAATTTGCTGCTCTAGCTTCTTCATCTTCCCAGCTTGGTAGATTTCTTCAGCGTGAATTGTGTATGTGTTTTTGATTGTCTTTGGCATTTTGTGTGCCAAAATAGGGGGAGAAAATGACACACAGAACTGTTTTGTTTCTGAACTATTTTGTTTAGACAGTTTAAAAATTCTGCTGTTTGTTATTTTGTCCACAAATGCCAAAGGGGGAGATTGTTAAAGTATATTGGCATTTGATGACGTGGAAGCATTTGATGACATGGAATTTTTAAATCTGTATTTTTCTAGTTGTCATTATCTAGTTGTCATGGTTTGCTAATAGAGATTTGAATTAACTTTTATCTCCTAGAGATTTGATATGCATCTCTTAGAATCTTATCTTTTAGAATCTTATCTCTTAAAGATTTGATATGCATCCCTTAGGATTAAATTGAATTCTGATTTGATAGTCTCCTGTGTTCATGTGTTACAATACAGTAATTTAACACTAACAGATCTAACACAAACTCTTCTTGGCCGAGTTGCCTCTACATCCTTGGGCTTCATCTCCCTTACTGTGTCATAGATAAAGGCCATAAAATTATTTTTTGTTAGTATGAATTGGGCTTGTGAAAGAGAAATGTACATGTATATATATATTTTAATGCGTTATGTATAATTTAGTTTTAAGGATCTGATTCAAGATGAGGTAGTACTGCAGAAGAGCAAAGTTGCATTAGCGTTGTACATTTTTCGTAGAAGGTGAAACAAGATGCTTTTTCCTTATATACCACTATCAACATTTGCTTATAAATCAATATGGGATTGCAAAAAATCTTACACTAAATATCAAAAAGAGAAAAAAGAAGATACATTACCTGTAATCACAAGGAGAAATATGAGGACGAAGGCAGTCGAAAACAGACGCTGGCCACGCTCCATTGATAGAGAGAGAGAAAAAGAGAATTCGGAATACAAGAAAGTATCCCTAAACACTACTTATATAGCAATTCTAACTATATAAGCCTAAAACGTCATTTTCTCTTTTCTTCATGACACGATATAGATTTTTAATAAATTTGTCTTTTTCTTTTACAATTAGCTAGAAAACAGCACCATCACTATGACTTTTATTTTTATATCCTAACCCAACCTAGTTTTTTGGTTTCAATTTTTGTCATACATCAACTTTTATCCTACGTACGTATAATTCTATTCTTATCCATGTCTTTAATGAGCTCATACATCTCTCTATTTGAAGCATTGCAACAAACGTAGTCATATCCATAGGATCATTTTAGGAGTGTGTTTCTAAGAAAGTTATTTGACCACACCTTTGTGTTCAAAAACATTTTCTAGAAAATATACTCATAATTGTTTTTAGCACCTTGTATCTCTCAATCTATCAATCATTTCTTTGCTTTCTCTAATTTTTTCCTCTCAATTGATCCCATTGACAAAAGTAACACATAGTAATTATCCAAATGGGAATTTGAAACCAGACAAGATAGAATTTTTGATGATTAAGACAAATTCTGGTATATATGCTAGTAGCTTCTCTAGTTAATTTCAAGATATTCAAAGTATGGCCTTCCAATATATAAAGCAAAAGAGGAAAATCTTTTTGAAATAAAAAAAAAATGATGTCTATTGCAGTGGCCTCTACTGTATAGCAGAAATCAGTTCTCTACCACAGTTCCTCATTTCTTCCCGGTAATCACCATCCAGTTATATTCGCTTCACTTTTCTCTTTGCTCATTGTAGAGTTTTCTCTTCTAGTTCTTGTAGGGTTTCCTCTCTCTGCGTTTGCTTCAGTTTTCTCCTTCTCTCTCTCTCTCTGCGTTTACCTCAGTTTTCTCTTGGCTTATTGTAGAGTTTCCTCTATCTGCATTTGCTTCAGTTTGCTTCAGTTTTCTCCTTTTCTCTCTCTGTGATTGCCTCAGTTTTCTCCTCGTCTCTCTGTATAGCGTTGCCTCTCTCTGCGTTTTGATTCAGTTTTCGTCTTGTCTCTTTGTGGGGTTTCTCTACATTCCTTTGAAGGGTTTCTCTATGTTTTGCTTTTGTCTTCTTTTCACCTTGTATGAAGATACTATTTTGGAACTGTTGTGGGTTGGGTCGCCCCACGACACAAGATCACCTAAAAGACCAAATCAGGATCCACAATCCAGATGTTGTTATGTTGTCTGAAACTTTTGCTGCTGAAAAGACTGCACTTCGAATGGTTCGTCGATCAAGATACCCTTCACATTACTTTCTCCCACCAGATGGCCGAAGAAATGGTCTTCTAATTCTATGGTCCAAGGCAGTCTCCATTACAATCCTGTGGACTACTTCCTGGATGATTGAAATGCAATTTAATTATAGAGATAAATCATGTTATATGCTATTTCTCCATGCAGATTCCAAGATTGAATTTCAGGAGCAACAATGGCGCTTGATTGAATCCCTGCAATATAATTATTCACTACCCTGGATCATTTTCGGTGATTTTAATGCCATGTTGAGAGCAAAAGATAAGAGGGGCGGAAATCCAATCAATCGGAGACAATCTCAGTTATTTCGTTCTTTTGTTGATACTTGCCAGCTATGTGAGCTACCAATAAAAGGGCCACAGTTTACTTGGACTAACGGCCAATCGGGATTCAGACGAATATCAGAGAAGATTGATCGAGGTTTTGTATCTCCTGACTTTTTTGATTTATTTCCTTCACCTACTTTATTTTCTCAGGCAATTCAGGGCTCGGACCACTGTCCAATGGTGCTGGAGCTATTGTCGCCACAACGAAGTAAGTCTCGACCATTTAGATTTGAGGCCCTTTGGCTACAAGAGGATTCTCGCTATTCGGTTATTGCTACATGCATCTTGGCAGAAGCTTTCACCTTATATGTCTTTTATTCAAAGATTGAAGCGTCTCGCTTCTGAGCTTAAATACTGGAATAAGAAGACAGTGGGCAACATACACTATAAGCTTTCTCAGGGGCAGGCACAACTTAAAGATATTCAGGAAGCTGCATCTCTCTCATCAAATGATCGGTTGACTCATGAAGAACAATCCTTACAACAGGAGTATCAAAAGACAGCAAGAATTACTGTGGTTTCAGAAGTCCCGTATTAGTTGGCTAAAGTGGGGAGATTTGAATACGAGTTTTTTCCATAAATCTACTTTGTTCCGAAGGCAGAAAAATTACGTTTATTCTTTACTTTCATCATCCAATACAGAAATTGTAGATTCAAAAGAATTAGAAGCCCATGTAATAACACATTTCGAATCTCTTTTCAGGGCTCAACCACAGTGGACTGCGTTGGAACTGCCTCAATTGCTCCCCAGACATTTAAATGAGGTACATAATTCTATCATTTGTAAAGTTCCAACACAAGATGAAATATGGGAGGTTCTTAAAGCCATGGATCCTTTTAAAGCTTCTGGGTCAGATGGCTACCCGGCTGTATTTTATCATAAATTTTGGAACATTGTGGGTAAGGATGTTACTTCCATGATTCAAGATTTTTTTATATCTGCTTCCATGCCTACACAGTGCAACCATACTTATATTACCTTAATACCTAAGATCAACCATCCCAGATCTTTAGCTCACTACAGACCAATAAGTCTGTGCAATGTGGTCTACAAAATCATCTCTAAGCTGTTAGCTAATCGAATTAGACCACTTTTAGACAAACTGGTCTCACCTAACCAAGACGCCTTTGTGAATTGTGCCTGGCCGTCATATACAAGACAATATTCTTCTTCACCATGAAGTGATTCACTTTTTCCAAAAATCAAAGATGAAGAAGAAAAAGAGAGGGACTCACTCATCACATAATAGTAGAATTAATCAAGGGTACTATGCTTTAAAACTGGACTTCTCCAAGGCATGTGATAGGGTTGATTGGGAGTTTCTACAATCGATTCTCAAGGCTTATGGTTTCAATAACAAAGCAATTCTTCATATAATGACCTGTGTACCCAATCAGTGACTTTTTGTATTCTTTTGAATGGTACCCCTGTAGGTAACTTTCAAGCTCAAAGGGGGTTAAGACAGGGTGACCCTCTGTCACCATACTTATTTATATTATGCCAACAGGTCTTGAGCATTGACCTGAACAGAGCCGAATTGGACCACAGATTTCATGGAATTAACTTATCCCCAAATGGTCCTTCTTTATCACATCTGATGTTCGCTGATGATGTGATAATCTATGGCAAGACAAATGAAAGGGAAGCACACTGTCTTCTACGCCTATTGCATAAATATTGTACTGAATCGGGACAGGAATTAAATTTCCAAAAATCGGCAATAAGCTTCAGTAAAAATACTCCCAGATGTCTTAGACAGAAAATTCGTCATATGTTTAATGTTGCTAACAATTCTAGTTATGAAAGATATCTGAGTATGCCGGTGCTTCGTAGAAAACCTTCACCAAAGGACTGTCAATAGCTAATTGAAAAGGTCACACATAGACTAGCGGGTTGGAAATCCCTACTTCTTTCTCAAATGGGACGTACAACCTTAATAAAGTCTGTCCTCAATGCCCTACCGAATTTTTTCATGTCATGTTTTATGCTCCCAAAGTCTATCTTATGCAGATTGGATCAGCTTGCCAGGCTATTTTTTTGGAGAAGGCGAAGCAAGGATAATGCCTTTCATCTGATATGTGGGGACTGAATTACTTTACCTTGGCGCAATGGCGGCCTAAACATCAAGAGACCTGAATTAATGAATAAAGCTTTGCTGCTTAAAGCAGCTTGGCAGTTGCAAACTCGGAAGACAGGATTATGGGTGCAGGTAATGAAGAATCTGTATTATCCACATTGCTCATTTCTGGAGGCTATTTATAAATCTGGGCAGTCGTGTATGGCGACAACTGCAAGCCTTGAAGAATCATATAAAGCAAGGACTCTCGTGGATTGTGGCTAATGGATCCAAAATCCATATTTATAAAGATAAGTGGATTCAGAATTCAGAGATTACGAGTCCTCCACAAATATCAGCTCCATATGAAGGCCAACTCCATTGGGTAAGTCAGTTAATATGTGCTCTTTCAAATTCATGGAATATATCCCTCATTTCCCGATTGTGGCCATCTTCTACTGTATCTTCTATTCTTTCTACACCTCTATCTCCTTTACTCCAAGAAGAAAAGCAGGTGTAGAAGTTCTCAACCCATGGCAACTTTACTGTTGCTTCGGCCTATCGTCTTCTACTGGGAAACTTGGTGGATTCAATGGATAAATTATGGCTAAGGCTTTGTCACTTGCAAGTTCCAGCTCGTTATAGATTATTTCTTTGGAAATCAAATGGAATACCAACTGCAGATATTGTGAGCAATCGTACTCATAAATCGGATGGGTTCTGTATTTTTTGTAAGTGTCAACGAGAAACAGTAGAACATCTATGGCTACAATGCCCATTTTCACGTGCGGTGTGGATTCAGTGCTTGGGTGGATCTACCCAGTCATATGGACCGCAGAACTCTCTCCGACAGTGGCTCCAAAATCTCAATCAGATGCAATCAGATTCGCACTCTTTAACTTTTAATGAAATATTGGCTGACATATCTATATTTGGGTGGTTAATTTGGAATCATCGTAACAGAGTAATTTTTGAACATTGTCGTCCTGATGTATTCCAGGTGATCAAGCAATTCAAGAGACTCAAACAAGAACTGGAGATGTTAAAACAAGAGGCTGAGGTTTCTCCGAAATTCAGTGACCCGATTCCAGTAACATGGATTCCTCCTACTGATCCTTTCATCAAAATAAATTTTGATGGAGCATTGCGTCAGAGTTCTGGAAAAGCAGGAATGGGGATTATAGCTAGAGATTACACTGGAAATTTTGTTGCAGGGATTGCAGCTACATGGGATGTCCAATATGCTGTCCAGGCCGAAGCAAACGCTGCACTTGAAGCTATGAAATGGGCGAAAGCGAATAAGTTTCAGAATATTGTAATAGAAGGAGATTCTCTCCTCGTGGTAAACTTCCTTAAGCAACCACCTGCCATTGTTCCTTGGAGACTGACTGCTATCTTGGATCAGATCAAGTCTATTTGGCCATATTTTCTTAGAATTCAGGTGACTCATACATTTAGAGAAGAGAACCGGGCTGCGGATATCTTGGCAAACTTTGCCATTGACCATTATTCTTGTGTGTGGGTCGATAAGCCTCCAACTTTCTTGACTTCTTGTATTTTTTATGATGCAAGGCATGTAATATACTTTCGTTCATATAAAATAATAAATATATATATTTTCTACCCAAAAAAAAAAGCATGGCATGGTTCATGAAATCTTACCATTCTAAGCTGCATTGTTGCAGCTCATAGGCATGGCACAAAGTGAGCTCACCATGCATGGCCCAACATGATGACATGAGCCCATGTGTGGCCCAACATGACATGAATTGATAGCAACTCAAGATATCTGGGCCCACTTACGGTTAACCGACTAACCCCTGAAGGCCCATGCAAAACCCTGCAACCCACATGACCCAGGTAAATCTAAGGCTTATAGACCTTATTCAGACAGTCTCAAAGAATTGATAGCACCTAAGAGGTTTTGAACCTGAGACCTTGGACAAATAAATGAATGTTATTTGTAAATAATTCTTATACCTAGCTAATATTCTCATTTTATCATCGTAAATGAGACTAACCCTCAATCATGAATAAATATGCCAATCTCTAATGCGTACAATCAATCATACAACATGATATGCAAGCATCACAACAGTCAATTATGCATGACTGTGAGAAGCAATTAACTAGTTTGGGACTTGGTAATGCCTTTTTGAAGTGCTCTTAGCAGGATTAGCTTAAGTGCGGTCCACTGTGTTTGGTCTTTCGTGGCCCTTAAGTGCGTGCACGGTGTTTCTTCTATGTTATTATTTATTAGAGTGTTTGTTGGTCTGATTGTTGGATCCTGTTGGAAGGCCCACAGTCCTATGTAGGCTTTTGGTGAAACCTAAAACAAAGAAAGATTTGGATTGTCCCAAAATCTTAATTTTTTGTTTCGTATTTTTAGTTTGTTCATTTTGGAATGAATTATTGTTTTTGAATTGGAAGTTGGAATAGTGAATTTTCAGTCTTATTGGCACAATCCTGCGTTTTTGCCCGAAACGCACAACCCGGAAATCCTTTTTTTTTTTTTTTTCTTTCTTTCTTGGGTTTTCTAGGTTCATTTGGACCGTATTTGGCATTGACTTTTTTGCTTTTGCTTTTTGAATTAACAAGTATTTTTGGATAGTGAATACTTTTGCTTCTCTTGGGAAGAAAAATTTAATTGCTTCTCAATTTTTCCTAATTGAAGCAATATAATTTTACTTCTCAAGAAAAACAATTATATTGCTTTTTGCTTCATCATAAAAAGCAAAAGCACTCACTATCCATTGTTACTTCAGAAAACAATACCAAACACAGCCTTTGGTTTTTGTGGGCTATGACTCTCGTCCAAAAGGGTATACAGCCTATGTAGGCCCTACGCATGGCTTTAGAATTTGGATAGGGCCAATGAGGCCAAAATCTCCAATTCCTTGAGTTCTTGGGTTGTAAGCAACCCACTTTTGACCTAATTATTTTTAATGCCATGAAATTTGATTTCTAATAGAGCTGTGTAGCGCTTTGTGCAGCTGATGAGAAAGTCTATGCTCACAGGGTTCAAGTAACCTTATGTTTTGTCATACAAATCACCCAAATTTACTCAGAATTAGCCTTTAAATAGGCCTGTTTTCATCCATTTGAATTTTAAATTTGGTCTGATGATGGGAAAAAGCCTTCGGAACTATCTCCCATTTCCAAATTCTGATCAGAACTCCAGTGAGTCTGATCTTGCTTGTTTTGCATAAAATAAGCCTCTAAAATGGGTTTTGAGGCTTTAAATCCTTAGAAGATAGCCAGATGGCCATTTGAATCAATTTATACTAAACTTATCAAATTTGTAATGCGGGGTTTCTCACTGATCAAGCAATAGCCACATCACGTGTTACATCTGCAGATGACAGTAATGCCAGCTCAACATAACACTCTGCTCTGCTCATCTTCTAGAATAGTTTGACTTAGTTACAACCTTCTAGAATAGTCTGAGTTAGTTACAACAGTAGTTAACTGTAACAGAAATATTCTTTTGTAAGAGCCTATAAGAAGAGGCTGTTAGCACTGTAACAATAATCAAGAAAGGCAATGTAGAAAGGATCTCTTTACAGTTTTCTAACACTCACTCGGCAATTTATTCACCGGGTCAGGGTCACGGCGGTGTAAACACTCACATTGGCTTTGATGGCTAGAACTCTTCTCTTATGAGGAAAAGAGAGGAAAAATGGCCCAAAAGGCCTAGCCATAGTTTTGATTTCGGCCGAACCACAACATAAACATATATGTATATTCAAGATATCATGAAAATAAGCATGAAACTGCAGCACATGAAGGGTGTCTGTGTGTGGATATGACAAGTTAAGCAAATCATACATAGGTGAGGTGTGTGAGCGGTGTACAAACCATGGCACAACAAAAAGAAAAGGAGAATAAGAAAGAAATTATAACAGTCATCTAGAATAAAATAGAAAATAACCTATTTTAAAAATGAATAACCCTTCAAATGCATCCTCTTGCTCCTTGCTTTGGGCTCTCTTTATATGTTGAAGGTGGTAGACTTCCCAAGAACACAGAATAAACAAAAATCCTCAAAGAAATATATTATTATTATTATTATATATAAACTCTCTCATTCTCCCAAAATTATTACAAATCAAAATAAAATTGGAAGAAGAAAAAATGAACAATCCAAAGAGGCAATCAAAGCTTTCAAAATTAAACCAGAAACAAGTTTGAATCATGATCAAATGCTCAATATCATAGCAAGATGCCATTTTTTGCTTCACAAGGCCCCAAAAACAATTTGGCATATTAGACATAAATGTATGTAACTTCTTCCCTCTCATGTAATGTAAGTTATGTACAATAAAACTAATGTGATTTATTTATCATTAATAAATAAATAAAAATTATCCTTCATCTAAGGTCAATAAAAACTTAGATATCTTTAATTCCATGTAATTGATATATTGATTATAAAATCTTTATATGCCTAAATATTTAATTTAAACAAGAACTAAACAAGGAAACTCTGATCAATCATGTATCATTAAAAAAAACAACAGATAAAAAAAATCCCACCTTTAGTTTTACAAGTCAATCAAAAATTTTCAATGTCATTAATTCAATGAAAATAGTATATTGATCATCAAGTCTTTGAGGTTATACCATATGTGGTGCCACTATCAAGATAACAATTGCTATCAAAAAGTCTGTGAGATGAGAATTGTAATAGATAAGATGAGATTTTTGAGGATATTTCAAGGGAGAAGATGACTTATTGATTGTGTGAGTAGGCAAAACAAGATATCCCAACTGGTCTTTCGAATATCTTTCTAATTTCAAGATCCTATGGAGAGAAGATGATGTTAATAGAATTTTAGGTTCAGAGTAGCATTTCTAAACTAGCAGAAATAACACAGAGACAAGAAGCCTATTGAATCTCTCCCAGTTCAGACTCCCCCCACCAATGCAGGTGATCATACCAAATAAATCCATTGGTATCATGCTTTCCTGAAATGTCTTGTAATTAATAATAATCCTCATAATGTAAAAAACAGTACAAGACAAAGATCATAGAAATGTATTGAGAACAGTAACATCCTTAATGATTACAGTGGTGCAAGTTTTAAAGCACAAAAGACTGGAACCAATACTTCAGCATATTACAAGGCAAAATTTACTCGTGTCATTCAGCCGAAGCTACAAAATGGCTACTCTAGCCTATTCATGTAAATTCTAATGGAGATTACAAGATGAGTAAATTTAAATAAAAATGAACTTGCTTTAGCAGGGGGACTGGAAGAGAAAATGAATTTGAACATCTGAACTACAAGATTTTCACAAAAAGAAAAATATATATATATGAACAACAAAGAAATGAAAATTTATCAGGCAAAAAGAAGGAAAAATTAAGAGGAAAAGAAATATAGCAATTGAGGCTGGAAATTCATACTTCCAATGGCTATGTGAATAGAGTGACAACATCTCGACGGTATCCCCTAACCATTAATAGCCTTGGCACATTCTCCACCAACAGATCCATGTACTCCATGTAGAAATAAGGGGGGTGATTGATTGGTGGTGGAGGCAGGCTCACAAAAACGACTGCTGCCATCCTTGAATACCTCAGTATTGTTGAGTTCAGTTTCAGGGTTGTGTAGAGGAATTTTTCAACCTGTTGCTCATTCACAACCACAGGCTTGCCATTAGCCATCAGTGGAGTGCCTTCTCTCTGTGCCTTTTCCTTCATCTCTGCCATGTATGCAGCAATCCGTTGCTGAGCTCCAGTGAATGCCTCCAATGAATCATCTTGTTGAGAGTTACCCTCCAACTTTACTTCCCATGATTTCATCGTTACAACAATCACCTCCGCCTGCATTCGAAGATCGTACAGGAACTTCTTCACATCAGCCTTGAGCTCCTCTACCTCAACGTCCTCCTCAGCAATGCAGAAGACCTGGATCTTGCAGCTCTCAAAGCTTTCTTTAGTAAGTAGGAGTTGGGAGAGGAGAAGCATGAGACCACCATCCCTCACAATCCAATACAAATCAATTGTACCATACTGTCTCTGATACTCATTGGGCCACTCATCAAGGCCCTTGACAATCACAACAGCCTTGTTTGCTACTATGCAGTCATTAATGATGCCAACAAAGGTGGCGGGGATCTCAGTCAGGTTTTCACGGCGCCAGATCTCTGGGTATCGCATCACAACAATGTTGGGTTTGAGGTTGCCGAGACCCATTGTCTGAACAATCCCACGGAAGCCATCAGACATGCTTGGGGCAACTACAATCTCAGCTACACCTTCACAACGTTTGTAGTCGATGTAGGCACTAAGCTGCCTACAGGCATCCTTAGCATCTTCTGCAGCCTCATGGTAGTCCCCATCAAGAATAGAGACAAAAATAGACATTCCACGTCCCTTCTTCTTCATGAAGTTTGCAAAGTCTGCAAGTTTCGGATGACAGGGAACATTCTCTGGCAGTTTCCCCCATGGCCGACAGAATATAAGAGGTATAGGATACCAGTTCTTAGGATGGACTTGGTTTGCTGAAAAAATAAGTATTAGTTACTTGAAGTCAACAATTATGGATTCCAATTAGTATAATCAATCCACCAAGTCAACAGCAAAGAAAAAGCTAACAGGTGGAAGATGCACTGGCTTGGATAAAATCATCTCATTTTCATGCCATTTAATCAAATTAGATACACACACTTGCATTTTGTGACATTGTCAATGTGCTGATATGTGCATCCAGGATTATATTATGCCCATTAGGATTTTCTAGTGCATGGGATTAAATCGCTAATTTGAAGCCATCAACTTGAATGTAGTCTGCTTTTCAATCAAAGTTGGTGGACCTGTATGACCTTTTGCTCTAAATTGGGACCCATTAAACAATAAGATCAAGCTTACAAAGTAAAAAGTTTTTTTATTTTTCCACTTTTTCTTTACAGGTCTAATGATCTAGGAGATGCATTGAGAAGAAGCACATGTTTGAAAAGTGCTTTTGAGTCTGTCACTACTTTCTAGCCCTGAAGAAGTGTGCCTCCCAACTCTAGCAGTCAAGATTAAAACTGACAAGAAATCTGATCCAGATGCCTTGCCAGTAGAGAATGGACAGCAGGTAGGCTGCAAAGTGCATCAAATAATAGTTGGACATAACACTTACCCTCAGGTCAGTACCACAGAAAAACAGAGCATAAGATTTGAAAAAAATAAAAAGGAAAAAGAAAAAAATAAAAACTTCCAAAATAATTAATAAATGGACTTCACTTTCAAAAAGAGATGAGTTCAATGAAGCTATCAACAGTTTGCATGGTGCAGTTGAAAGATAAGTGAGGTGGTAGGAAAAAATATTTTTCAAAAATTTTCAAAATGAATACATACCTCCTAAAGACCGAAGGCTGCGAAGTGCCAGTTGGAAATATGCACTCTTGAATCCATCACCCCAGTCCCCAGCCTTCCCTTTTATGCTCACATAATAATATATCAGGCTGGCAAGGGCTAGAGACACCACAGTGAATGACCAAGAGATCAAGAACATAATCACTGCACCAACCAGAAATCAATAGATAAAATAGGGTGCTTGAAAGAAGAATTGTATAATTAATAGTCAAACTGATAATAGGAAAAATGACTACATCCATATCATAGACTTAAGTCCAATCTATCTATTTAGATTCTGAACTATAAGAATTTCCGACAATAAGATACATCAAAGAATATTTAACTAATCGTCTTTATAGACACAATAAAACGCCTTATTGCAACTATTTGGGTTGGATCCTGTTCTGTCATCCCAATCTGTCAGAAATTGCATCTTCAGTTGGATTGTGAGTATTTAAATTCTCTCTAACTGAAACCATCTATGTCCTTTTCAGTATTACACCTGCTACTTCAGATCCCTTGATACATACATCTCACACCTTCTCACATCCACCTTTGCAGGTCTTCATTTTACATGCCCAAACTATCGTAGCATGCTTTCCTTTATCTTATTTTGCATTCATGAAAAAGCTAGATGCTTTTGATATGTCCGTTCCATAACTCATCTTTCTTATTATTTGAGGCATCCATATAAACATTCTCACCTCAGCAACACTCATCTCATGGATATTTAACTTCTTGGATGCTAATATTTTCCACTATACATTTCAAAAACCATATATGGGCCGATATCTCTTTTCACATTTGACAATTTTTTTTTTTTGACACATAATCATCACCATCAACATATGCCAGTTCATCTACCTACACCAAGTTCTGCTAGTTTAACATCAAGTGCATAGGCTGTTCTAGGCGCATGATGGAATGCGATATTCTGCCTATGTGCTAATGATTTATCCAATCTAACAGATGCTCATGGTACCAAGGGGGAGACTGCAATCCAAGCATCAAGGATATTACTAGCAGAGAGTCTCCTATCTCTACATCCCTCAACCCCATCGAGATGACCTGAGTGCTGTTGGTCCTGCTTTCTATAATTTGAAACAGCCCCTACTGTGACGAGGAATGCATAAACCCAAAGTATCGCTTGAACTATAAACTTAAAAATATTAAAGAGTAAAGATTTAATCTAATTATTTAGAGGATTAGCATTTTAATCCAAAGATATGTTAGTAATTAAATAAATAATAATAATTTTGAGTACTTAGGAATTTAAATAGTAACTTCAGTTAATTGAAAGATTAATTATGGATTTGACTTCAAGAAGAGTTAAATAGTAATTAATATTAATAGAAAAGTAAAGAATTGATTTAAGATTAAGATTAATCCAAGTGTGTATTATGGCCAAGAAAAATATGAAGAATAAATATGGGCATTTTTGGAAGAAATCCAGTTTAGGTAAAGAAAGGGATATTTTAGTTATTTCCTAATAGGCCAATTAATAAATTAATTAATTAAGTAATTAATAGATTAGGAGAAATTTAATTAGACCTAAGTTGGGATATGTTTGAATTTAAATAGCAAATTTATGGCTTAGAAAAAGGAAAAAGGGCCTATTGGTAATTATGTTTAATTAGGGGCCTTAATTAGAGAAATAAGTGAGATTATGAGGTGTTTAGGTAATATTTAAAAATAGGGATTAAAAATAACACGAAAATTGACTAAATTAGGAGTTTCTTTTGTATGGGATTCATAAAAGAGGAATTAGAAAGGAGAGTTAAGATAAGATAGGCAAGTGGGTTAGTTGGGAAGTTTCCTAATTCAATTAGGCTGTGTTTGGAACCTTAGATTTAGGGAGAAGAAAAGAAAATGCTAAAATTTTCTTTTCTCTTGTTTGGTTTAAATGAAGGAAAATAAGATTTTCTCTCCAAATTTTTCTCCCTCTTTCTCTCCAATGTAAAAAAAAATTCTCCAAAAAGGTAGGAATTTTAAAAGAAAAAGAAAAATCACCATCACTTATCACTATTCACAACACCCATCCACCCCACTTCTAACAACATCCATTATTACCACAACCCAACACCCACCATCACCACCACCAACCATCGCCCGCCACCATTGCCAACGACCCCACCACCACTTGCTACCATCGCCCACCACCACAGCCAACCACCACCATTTGCCACCACTGCCCACCACCACCCGCCACCATTGCCACCCACCGTTGCCCACCACCACCATTATTGCCGCCACCATCGCTGCCACCCCACCAACCCTACCAACACCCGCCCACCTCCCCAACCCATCATCTTACCAAAATATATTTTTCTTTTCTTCCCATTTTTCATCTCATCCAAACATCGGAAAAGAAAAGGAAATCAGTATTTTTCTTTTTCTTTTTTTTTCATTTCCTTTTTAGCTTTCTTTTCTTTTTTCCCCAAATCCAAGGCTCTAAACACAACCTTAAGACTTCTAATTAGGTGAGTCTATAAAAGGGAGATATTAGGGATGATTTGGGGTTTTCTACTAAATCAAACGTATGGAGAAAAGAGGAGAAAAATGAGTGTTCACATGGCTGAAAAAATATAAAGAGAGAGGGAGAGAAAAACAAGACACTTTTAGAGAGAAAAAACTGCTATAGAAATTCCTAACCATCAGCCATCAAATTGCAATCTAGAGATGATCTACCGTTGGATCGGCCTCAAATTTGGAGGTTATGTTCATGACTGGTGGTGCTTCAATATGAACAGTGGATATGGTGTTTGGAGATCCCTAGAGTGGTGCGAAAATTTCAGAAACATGGCTGTACTTTCGGGATATTGAAAAGATGGATTTGCGTTCTTGAGGCAAGTAGCAAACCCTTTTGAAAACTGGAGGAATTTCATGATTTTTGTGTGTTTTTTTATGATCAATCTTGGTTTATTTGAAATTAAATATTTGTTTGAAGTATATTTTGTGGTTAAGTATAGATTAGGTTGAAGTCTGAAAATATTGTCAAACATGCTTTAAAGTGTGGTTTAATTGGGGTTTGATTTAGAAAAACTTGTGATTTTATGATTTGATGGTTTTGGAATGGTTAGGTATGTTTTAAAAGTAATATTGCATGATTTAGGATTGATTTGAAGTGATAAAATCATGATCTATAATGTTGGTGTTGATTTTTGGAAAATTCATAGAAATCTGGTTTTTAGCGCCAATACACGGTCACCTGAGTTACGGCTCGAGCGCCATATCAAATGCCCATTCGTATAGGTTAAATGTATTGTGGACGCTCGACATGGGTCGAGCGCCCAAGTAGGCACCCCACATGTGCTTTATTTTGGATTTTGAAACCTAAGAGCATAATTTGGAAAATTGTACGAGCACCTGATTCGTCACTCAAACGCTATAGCGAGCGCCCAATAAGTTAAACCTAGATTCTATGTTGCCCGATAGGACGCTCAAACGCCCAATCGAGCGCCCTTTGTCAGATTTATATAATTGGGGATTTTGACCTAGTTTTCGATTTTAAAATTATTTTTGAATGATTCCAAGTCATGTACCAATTAGATTAGGGTATTTTGAAAGTGTGTGCACTGGCCAAAGAATTATTTGGATTTTCATAAGGATTTTGGGTATGTTCTACTAAAATGACTCATATTTTGGGGTTTTAGGATAACATGTGGAATTCTTTTAATTTGAGAAGTATTTATTGGTTCCAACACTTGTACTAGAACTATTTCGACATGTTTTGAGTTCCAGAATGATTGAAATCAAAGTTGAACGTAAATTGTGTATTTTGTCCATGTTTTGGTCTGAGGTTTAAAGAGATGAAATTCACAGTTATCTAGTTCTTGACATGTGTATGTCTCCACGTATGTGGGTTTGTTCTATCACGTATGTGACTTGGCATATGCCTTATGGCCTCGCGTATGCAGCTATTTTCAAAGCGTATGCCTTATATCTAGTATCGGTATTTTGATTCACCCATGTACTTGGGATGATATTATTTGTGGTTATTGATATATCCTCAATCCATGTACTCAGCAGGATTACTTCCCAGTCCATGTACTCGGGGGGAAATCCTCAATTTGTGTACTCGATGGGAAGAGAGTGTTGGTAACATGGTTGCATTATTCCCAGTCCATGTACTCAGCGGGACTTCCTTAATCAGTGTACTCCGTAAAAATATAGTGCTTTGTATTAAGGATTACATTTACCTAGTCCATATACTTGGTGGGACTTACTCAATCCGTGTATTCGGTGGGAAGATTGCATGTTGAACTCACGAAGAGATAGGTTGCATACAAATGATCTTATATTACGAAAAATCACATGTACACAATAGTGGTGCTCGCCACTTCTTCTTAAAACACACTTTGACACACTTCGATGACACTCTTACAAAGGGGCTTAAACCTTGCACTCACACACTAATCTCTTACTTGAGTCACTCTCTTGAGTTGGCTCTCTTGAGATATCTCTCACTTGAGTTGCTTCTCTTAAGATGTTTACATTAATGGGCTTTCCCCTATTTATAGGAAACCTAAGGAGGTGGAGGAAGTCTTGAGAGACTCCTCTCTTTTTACAAGAAATTTCTAGAAAGAACCTTCTAGAACTTCTTTAGTTGCACCAAGAATTCTCTAGAGTAGATCTTCTAAAGAGGCTTCTCAATTTTATCTAGAAGCCTTTCTAGAGAGACTTCTTCTATGTATCAAGAAGTTTCTAGAACAAATTTTGTTCAACAAGCCAACTTTTCGCAACGCTAATAGACCCAACAAAGAAAGGAATGATGGTGACAAGCCAAGACTCACATGTTCCCTATGTGACAATTTCACCTTGCAAGAGACTGATTGACGAGGTCCAAACTATCTACTCTAATCCGAGATGACGAGAAGGGACCCCAACAGGATGAAGAAAGCAACTTGGAATGGCTACCAAATCGCAGAGTTTGTGTTAAGGGGGAGAATTGAAAGATCAACACCAACCTTAGGAAAATTCTAGAATAAAATTTGATCTAGAAACTTCTTGATATATAGAAGAAATCTCTCTAGAGACTTCTAGATAAAATTGAAAAGCCTCTTTAGAAGATCTACTCTAGAGAACTGTTGGTGCAATTAAAGAAATTCTAGAAGGTTCCTTCTAGAAATTTCTTGTAAAATGAGAGAAATCTCTCAAGACTTCCTCCACCTCCTTAAGTTCCCTATAAATAGGGGAAAACCCACTAATTTAAACATCTCAAGAGAAGCAACTTAAGTGAGAGACATCTCAAGAGAGCCAACTCAAGAGAGTGACTCAAGTAAGAGATTAGTGTGTTAGTGCAAGGTTTAAGCCCCTTTGTGAGACTATCAAGGAAGTGTGTCAAAGTGAATGTTTTGAGAAGAAGTGGTGAACACCACTATCGTGTACAAGTGTTTTTTCATGATAAAAGATCATTTGTACGCAACCTATCTCTTTGTAAGTTCAACATTGTGTTGATAATTCGTTTGTTCTTCTTTAGAACGTGTACTCGATGGGAAGGTAGTTTGTATAAACAGATTTAGGTAGTACTTTGCTATACATGCTAACTCATTCCGGGATCGGTTGAGTACTTCCGTTTAGTGTTGAATAGCCTGACTAGTATCGGTTGACCCGCTTGTAATTCGATTAAGTAGCGTTTAGCAATTTGGTTATACTTCCTCAATACGTGTACTCGGTGGGAAAAGTGTGTTGGTAATAAGATTTTATGTAGTATTTGTGCAGATTATTGGTTACTCACCCGTGTGGTTCCGGGTTGAGATGGATTTTGTTGTATATTGATATGTGTGGTTTGCCTGATGCTTTGGATTTACTAATTATTGATTTGGTTTAATCATACACCTCATGAAAGTTATTTAATAAATTATGGACTGATTTCTAACATGTATATTGCTACTTGCTGAGATTTATATCTCACTCCAATTTTCCCCATTTTTCCGGTATTCATGGAGAGGTCGACAAGCTTGGGTGATTATCAAAGGAGTAGAATCTAATTGTGACCCAAATATGAGCTAATGTTGTAAACTGATACTTAGTTTATGTTTCCACTTGTGACTAATAAAGAAATAAATAGTTTCTTAACGCACTCTGATTTATCTTCAACCTTTTTATGCCTTGTTCTTAATTGTTTTGTTATCATTCAAATAATACCTTGATCCATTAAAAAAAAAACCCGAATCTAGGGCATTACAATGCCTATTGTGACAAGTATTGCATAAACCTGAAGTATCGCTCAAACTATTACAATTTGAATCTTACTATTTCATGTCTGATAGTGCCTATTGTGACAAGAATGACATAACCAGGAAGTATCAATCAAACAATTATTTGATCATTCATGAACAGAACTCATGCTGTATGCTTTCTTTCTTATATTTAACCGTAATTAACACACAAAGCCAAACAAAGTGCCTTCTCCCAACTAAATTCTGTTGGCAATATAAACTCATTCCACACATAAAACAACGTTTCTTCCATCAGGATATAAATATAAAATCTTTTCTGACCAACCCATTGAGGTTATTTTTTGACTTACACTCATCATCTTAAATCTTTTAACCAGTATGCTCCCATGTCTTCTTGTAGTTGCATCCCTCGGTCTTCGGTTTACATGCCCAAACCTTCTCGACCAACTTTGCTTTATTTGATCACCTAGTTGGGTAAACACCAAGCCACCGTTATATTTTCTCATTCATTAATCTAAATTTCCTAATCTTCCCATACATCCATCTGAAGATCCACATCTCAGCAATTCTCATCCTTGACATCTGATGCTTCTTTTCTGCTAATCATTTTGATCCATATATTTAGCAGGCTTAACAATTGTCCAGTAATTCCTTTTGCTCCAAGTTTAATTCCTAGTACTTCTGGGAAATTTGAAAAAAAAAATTTCTCATATCAATATAAAATGAGCACAATCCACTCTATCAAATAGAAGAACTGTCCTGGCTCATTCTGCTTTTTCTAGCACTTCAGAGAAATGGAAAATCATAATTTCTGGACCTATTCAATAGTTCTGAGTGAAGATCTTCCAAGCGGACCATGACAAAGGAATGATCACACTCTATGGCAGGCATATCATGGGAACAGTGAAACAACAATATAATGTGGTTTTGGTCTACAAAGATAAACATACATCCAAACATACCCATGGTAATAAATTTCCAAACAATGATAGAATGTTTAACCTCTCCCCCACACAACGCCCCACCCAAACCAACACCACCACAATCCCCCCAAAACCCAAAAAAAAAAAAGAGCCAAAAGCTCCCACACAGTAGCAAAATAACAAAAATCTAATAATTTTCCTCTTTATAGCCTTTATTCTTTCCTCTTTTTAACCAAATACTAACAAAATAAAAGAATAGCATAGCAAAACCTTAGCTCAATTTTGTGGAAGGAGGCATACCGATACAAAGTGAAGCACCAAGAAGAGAGAGGCTCCAATGGTGAAATGTCCACCTAGGACGCCAGCTGGGTGCATCTAAAAGATCCAGAAGGAAGCAAGATAAATTCACACCACCATAACAGAGAAGGAAAAACATTGTTATTGTTGGTGTGATAAGATCCAAGTTCCCAATCACAACACAGCCAATACATATTAAGGATGTAAACAGAGTTGCAATATGAGGCTCGCTCCCTTCAGCAACCTTGAAGTAATTTAGAACCGGGAGGATGTCATCGTTTGCAATAGCTGCAAGTAAGCGCGGTGCACCTGTCAGGCTTTGAAGAGCAGCACCTAAAGTAGAGAGAACAATTCCAACATAAATGATCGCTGGGAAAGGCCAGGCAATGGTAGCGGTAAGTAGCCTGCAAAAAAAAGGAAAATACACTCACGGAAACTCAAATAATTGAGTATTAACTAAACATCATTCTTTTTATTGTTTCATTCCCAAACATTGTAGAAATAATAGCTATGGTTCCCAATTCATTCAAATCATCTAGGTGTCAAATTCAAACCAACAGAAGTTGTGTACGAATAAGCCTTAATATTAGTTATTTTCAAATTTTTTGTATTTAAAAGAATGTAAAGTTAATTCCAACCATATCAAATCACCCTTTTTTTAAATAAAATCATGCATATTATCAATTATATTAAGTTCACACCTATCTTTGGAATCAAGAATCAACTAGAAAAGCCTGATGCTAGGAACAAAGCGCACGTACAGTACACACCCCACATCAGTGTAGATAGCAAAACGATGGCCTTCATTAGCTAGTAAAACTATTATAAACAACAAAATATGAACCTCTAAAATAATCAAGCACAGTGCATTGGATGATCATGGCATCTTCACTAAGTCCATGTTTTGTCCCTTAAAATCTTAAGGAAATTCTGCTATCATGATTAGCTGAGCTCCAAGAATAAGCATAAATGCACAGAGTTCAATGACCAAAGAAAAGGCATCACATCATCATCAATAAGATGCAATATACTTAGAGATAGCTGGTCAGCAATATGAATTATGTTCCACAACCCAAGTTATCAAAAACTGTATCATCCATATTTTATGTCTTCAAATTATTTTTTACCTACTCCATCCCGGTACTTTAAAGCCTTCCAACACTTTAGGTCTTTCAACTTGTGAATTCTCATATCTTCTCACAAGCACCTCCTAGGCTCCTATAAGGTTTATATTTTATCCGTCCAACCAATTTCAATCTACTCAATATATATTCTTTCTCAACCTTTCTAATTTGTCTGCATATTCATCTAACATCCTCATCTAAGGTTCACCCATCGTATAAGTGATAAGTGTAATTGCTTTCTTATTGTCCAACATTTTGTTCTATACATAAAATCACTATTTCACTTCAGATAAATTTATTATGTAATACTCATGAAGCTCACTCCACTTGATTCATACTTTATCTTGAAACTTGACACCATGCATGCACACTTTCTTTAATAAGGATCTTTATTTTGTATCCATTTTTAAACCACCTTCTGATATAGTTTGATGCAAGAAATGTAATTTAAGTCAAATTTCGCCAGTGTCGGTACAAAGAAACACCAAACCAAGTGGTTTCAATGAACCACCAGTTTTGTTGTAGAAATGGGAGACATGAAAAAATGTGCTGCACATGCCATTCATTTAGCAAGTGAAATGGGAGAAATTATGAAAATACTCCCATTTTGTCTGGTTCTTTAATGGTGCAATGAAATCAAAGAGGGGGGGGGGGGGGGGGGGGGGGGTGTTGTGTGTTTGTTGGGGCAGTATATCTAGTATATGTCGTTGTCCTCTTGGGTCATCCAAAGTCTAAACAAAATAACTCCTTTTGTAATATATATTTATGTATGTACGTATGTCTATAATTGTAAAAGTATATTTGGAATGCAAAGAACACACACATATTATGTAATTATATTAGATTTTTTTTTTAGTTTTGTTATAATTTTTTAAAATTCTGTTAAATTTCTCGGCAGAATGGCACAGAATTTGTGACAGCATAAGAGGCATGTCGATGAAATTCCTGTGAAATGGCACAAAAAACCCTAGCCAAAAGGTGCCGGGAACAGCACTATGCACCTTATTTTGATGTGTACATCACTTATTTAAGCATGGATAGTGTTAGTCAACATCCCCACCCTAGGACTCTAGGAGGAATTTCTCCCATTTCAACAACATGTTGCAATGTCTTCTAAAAGTGGGACCTTTTTCATTTCATCATGTTAATCTACTAAACTTTTCCATCTTGGTTTGTCAAAAAAGAAAAAAGCTGATGTTTTAATTAAACTAAACATGTGAAGTTGAATTTCTTCAAAGAAACATAGAAATTTCTGAAAGAAAATTATTTCTCATGGGAAATAAGGTACTTTAAAAGTTAGTTCCATATATTATTTTGTGAATATATCATATGACTATGATACTTATAAATAAATAAATATTCAAGAGTTTTTTTTTCTTTTTGGAAATGGTAAGTATGTATTAGTAAAAAAGAAAAGGAGTATTTACAAGGAATGGAGTCCCAAAGGACAACCTAGAATAGTAAGTCAACATCCCCACCCTACAGTAGAGTGAGAACAGTACGAAGTAGAGAATCAAAAGTTAGTCATCCAAGAGTTGTAATCAACGAAAAACCAAAATATTAATTCCTTTTACTAATTTACAATCATGCAGTCCAATCAAGGTGACAAGGTTATGCCTAACTGAAAATGATTTCCTAGGCAAGGCATTACTCACATATTCTTCAAGAGATTTTGGAGTGGCCGAATTAATTTCATTTATTAGTTTTATAAAAATAACAATTTCGTAAGTATCAAAGAAAAAAGATTTAAATATCGTATTAGGCATGGATAAAACCATAAAATTGCTGAGAAAATTAATGGATCAAAGTCTTCTACCAAGCTGAAAAGTACTACGCCAAATATGCACGAGGGTTTAATCATTCTTTTTCATGATGGATAACAAAATAATCATAATATCTTTTGGAAAGAATGTGAAGGAATCTTCTTTTATTATTTGTTTAATTTCCTAACAGAGCAACTTACAAGGAAACTTTTACTAAATGTCATAACACATATTTGGATCTGAAGTGACCAAATTTGGCAGTGTTATGCACCGTGTTAATGTCACAAGGTGACTACATCTCAACAAGAACCTACACATCTCCAAAGCAAGTGCAAAGAGTCTAATTTTTTTTTTTCCCTTTTTTGGATCAGTAAAAGATAGTTTTATTAAGATGAACGAGAAAGAAGAATATAGAGTGACATAGTAGGATTGCAAGTCATTTCCCAACTCTAGAAATTCTTACAACAAATCAGAAAAGCTAGCATAAGAATAGAAGATATCCCAAGTCTCCCCTTTCAAAGAAGGTAAAGAAGAGACCCACTAGAATAAACACCGATCAACAGCCTTCACCAAGCTTTCAAAACACTGCTGTTTGCCTTGAAATATCCTCCAATTTCTTTCTTTCAACAAGACCCATGAAATAGCAGCTAGACATGTATTCCAAAGACCTCCAGCTCTAGTAGTTCCTATATTCCATTTCCAGTATTGAAGCAATAGATCAAGATCTCCAATTTGGTACTATTTTGCAATAAAATAGTACCAAATTGACATTACTAACTCACAATGCATGAGCAAATGAGCAAGAGTCTCCTCCTTATGCTTGCACATTTCACATTTATTAGGTATTTTGCCTCCTCTTTTAACCAAATTATCCACAGAACTTTACCTCAACTTGCTGTCCACAAAAAAGAAAGAAACTCCGGTAAGGGTATGGCTGTGCCAATCAAACTATAAGCTCCAAGAGAATTCAAAGCAGAGATGAGGTGCTTAATATAAGAGAGGGTCTTACTTGGAACCTGTCATTTAGAAGAGAGCTACGATCCCATGAAGTTGAGGAATTGGCCTCTCTTGTTGATTCTCTCAAAGATTGCTTTATACACTCATCATCCAGGGATAGGGTCATTTGGACCCTGTCTCCCTCTGGGGCTTTTTCTTGCAAATCCTTTTTTACCTCTCACTGTCCAGATATCACTGCCACACTTGCAGATTTTCGGCCTCAAAACTTTGGAAACCTAGGGTGCCCCCAAAAATAAAGGCGTTTCTCTGGACTGCTCTTTCGTACAGGATAAATACTACAGATATGTTACAAAGAAGGTGGAGAAGGTATGCTTTATTACCCAACATGTGTTTTCTGTGCAAGGAAACAGGGGAAAGCATTGATCATATTTTTCTTCATTGCCATTTTACATGGGAAGTGTGGAGTCACTTATTTCAGATAATTGATATTCTGTGGGTTTTGCCCGTGTCTTTTGGAGATTGTTTCCAGCAGTGGAGGATTCCAGGTTTAGGGACCAGGGGTCGCATTTTATATGGGTGGATTTTTCACGCAGTAACATGGCATATTTGGTTAGAGCGTAATCGGAGGTTTTTCCGAGATGGTCTTAGTAGGGAGCAGGTGATTGATAAGGTGTTAATGGATGTAGCTTTCTGGGCGTCTGTTAGCCCGGAATTTCAAGGTTGGAGTTGCTCTCAAGTTATGAGAGACTGGATGGTATGTTGTTTTTCTTCACTTGGGACAAGGGCAAGGAGTGGAGTTTCTTGGAAAGCACCTACGACTGGTATTATGAAGATAAATTTTGATAGGAGTTCCTTCAGCAATCCTGGACCTTCAGGTATTGGAGGGGTTGGGCGGGATAGTACGGGTCTGGTTTCCTTCATTTTTAGTGGCCCGGTAGGTGATGGTGATTCTACCCGGGCGGAGATGTTGGCCCTTTTGTTTGGTCTATCGGCAGCAAAAAAAAAAAAGGTTTTACACATTGCATTATCGAAGGAGATTCAGTCACGATCATGAGGTGGATGCGAAACGATGTCTTAGGGTCATGGAGGTTATCACATGTCATCAGTTGCGCAAGATTCTTGGCATGTGAACTAAATGCCTCGTTCAGTCATTTACCTAGAGAGGCAAATGTAATAGCGGATCGACTAGCAAAGCAGGGAGTACAGAGATCGAATTTCTATTGTGGCCTAGTCTCAAATGAGTTCTTTGGGATGTGTTCAGTATAATATGATGGTTTATTTTTGTTGTCATCTTTTGTACATGGGTTGCATTTTTAGCTTTTTGGGTTTGTGTTGTGGATAGCTTACAGGGATTGGTTATAGTTCTAAGCCCTTTTTGATGTTTTTTGTTTTGGAAAAAGGAACCTCATACACACTTGTATTTTCTTACTTGTAGGTACTATGTACTTCTTTCCTATTAATCAAATACAATTACTTATCAAAAAAAAATTATAATAGAGCACCAGGAAGACCCTATTCTTGTTCCTTTTCCAGAGAATGGCATCCATTCCCAGGCCTAAAAAATGCCATGTAAATTCTGAAGCAAATTCAGCCAATAATCCAGCTCCCAATCTTGCACATTTCTACGTAAGGGCGAATAATATTGAAGTTCTAGGATGTCACTGACCCAGGCATCTTTAGTGCTACTAATCTCATAAATATCTGGGAATCTACTCATCAAAGAAGACTCGTCACACCATTCATCTAACCAGAATTTAACTCTCCTCCCCTTCCCCACCTTAAACGTATAGCAGCCTTGATATCATAAGGATATTTTCTAATGGTCCTCCACAAACTTGTACCAAAATGAATGTTCAAAGATCATTAGCTAGTGACACTCATACATATTGCAATTAATAGTGTTCCAATGATTTTGGACTATCATATCAAAATTAAAAGGAACTAAATTAAGATCAAAATGAGATCATTTGATCCCCATTTTTCTTTCCATGATATTTCATCCTATCTACTAAGTCTTGGACTTGACCTGCATACAGATGGGTTTAGCCCTACCTATGGCAATCATCTTGACCAATATATTCAGTATAGAACCTGCGAATACAGATCCATACGACATACATGATGGAACAAATAAAACCTAAAAAACTGGAAGTAAAACAAATTCAAATTCGAACATAAATCAAAATAAATACACAAAGTTCTTTATATTTTAAAATATTATACTAATCAAATGTTTCTATATAATGTAAAGCGCATATTCAGTGAAAAGCTAATCCTCAACTAATAAAGTGCAGGGTAGGGATTGATAAGCATTCTTTATATAGCCTATTTGAAGAAGTACTTCAACTTTCCTAATTGATGTGGGGCTAATAGGACATACCTGATTCTAAGAAACCTGACCCTAACACCTTTTCATAAGGATCAAGGTCTTTTTCTTTTTGGGAAAACATAAGGAAAAATAAAATAAAATATTTAATTAAAACTTGGAAAGGATTAAAATGAAAACAAACAAAGAAAACTCAGAAAGGAAAAAAGAAGAAGATGTCCACACACCGTCATACATGTTAGGCAAGTACGACTTTGAACCATGAGGGAGAAATATATAGTAACTACAGCCAGTCTAGGGATGGTATAATGGAGATGACTATGGGTCAGCTACGCAACTTTATACACATCATATAGTCATGTAGTCTTGTACTTGACTATATCATGAGGGAGAAATATATAGTAACTACATCCTAGATATACTCCCTATTTATCCAATTTGACATATTTTGGTTTATTTCAATGCCATTATCTCTTTGTTAGGCCTCTACAAACTCTTTTCACACCATAATACAATTATTTAGGCATAATTTATTGATATTTTCCTACATACAATATAGCCATACTTGCCTACATGTGTAAATGACCATGCGTACATAATTTTTTCCTTTACTCTTTAGTTTTTTTTAAGTGTATTTTACTCTCAATAAAACCTCCTAGACGTTTCAACTTAGATCTACAATTTTTCCTTATATAAATTTTCACTTCTTAGCGGAAATTTTTAAATTATATTGAGATGCTGCTGAAATCCAAAACATTAATAAGGGGCGCCTAAGGCATTTTTGTTGTTGTGGTATAGCTTTCCAGGAACAGTTCAGCCACAGATTCATTCATGAGTAACTAATTCCATTTTTGTTGTAGTGACAATTGGTTCAACCATTAGTTAAATTCATTAATCAAAAAAAATCTTAAACAATTTACATTTCAAACTCCGATGAGATCTCAAGATTTGTTGGTTGAATTTGATTATATGGTTTTAAGATGCTTCCATTTAAATATCAGCTGACAATGGAAATACAATTTAAGATAAGGTTTAAACTCATATTCCTGCTCAATTCAAGCCATACTAAATAGTCCTAACAATGCAAAGGCAGCACCCGAATAATATCATTGTTACATAATATAAACCTGGTAAAATAAGAATTAACAAATTATTTCAAAAGCATGAAGTGTATTAATATAAATTGCTATTATTCAAATATATGTAAAGAAATTTAATAACATTGAAATATTGATAAAGCACTCCTCACAGAAGCTATAAATACAATAAACTCTGTTGTCCTAACATTAGCAAAAATACACAACATTTAAATAAATCCCTTGCCGAATACACTTGAAAATATGCTATCACAATCTGAAGACAATGACCATGAATTAAATCAATCACTTAATATTTTAACAAAACTGTCTCCTGTTTCAAGTTTCAGCTGATAATGATTACAGGTATTACATAGTAATATGAAGGAACTGGTGCAAAAACCATGCCATGATACCATACGAGGATAGCAATCATCATGTGTTTGCTGCTTAGATAATGTTTCAGAGATACACATGATCGGTACCTAATATCTACCAGGTCAAAAACTATATCGATAAATAATCATTGCAGAAACATATCACATAATTAGCAACGACCAATGCCAATATTTCAAAACATGACCACAGTTCATGCCAAAACCAAGAAAATCAGTTCAGACATTTTCCAAGGGCATGCTTCTAGAAGTGATTCCTGGCCTAGAATCAGTTCAATGATACACACCAAGCTTCTGGTAAACAATTCTGGGAATCAAACTCAACTACATTCTTGATTCTATTGAAGTACCCAATCCTCAATTTCCCAAATTCCTTTTGCAGGGAACTGTTTGGTGGCTTCAGTAAAATTTTTGCTCATAATATTTAACATAAGTAATTTCATAATACCATTTTGTCACTTCTCATATATCTAACTTGATAATTTTTAAATAGGCATTTATCAAACCCTGTCTTTCCATCTGAAGCAATTTTTAAAAAGTACTTCGTACTTCGTAGTGCACAGGAATCAACTTAAAATAAATAACAATAAATATAAATAATAATAAAACTCTAAAAGAATTTCTTGTCCTTTTTGGAAGCAAAATAGGACATAAGCCTAGTAAAGCCACCTCACATTTTAAATTGGTAACAATAGAAGAAAAAATTTCTCATCTTAGTTGAGTCACCACTTTTACCCTAGTTTCCAACTATGATAAATGTATAACTGACGTGCTCATCCAGTTAGCCAGCACTCGTATCTAGGGAAGATCATGCACTCGTCTCCATGACTATCTTCTCAATCAACGTATTGAGTGTTTATTAAGAGAAAATGAATAGTTGCAGAATATGTACATAGTGGCAGATAAAACTATGGAGATTCAGTAAGTCTAATATGATTAACAACTTAGAGGAAAATATGAGTACCTGTCTGTTAGGAGTTCCTCTCTGGTTGCAAGGGCTCCAAATAGTAATACAGAAATCAAATATAAAGCTGAGGTTGTAAGTGTCGCAGCCAATGTTCCAATGGGTATTGAACGTTGAGTGTCTTTAAGTGATGCAGAACGATTTGAACCTGCCATAATTCCAGTTACTGCAGGGAAGAAAAGCCCTACCAATGCACTGAAAAAATTAATAAATAATCATTAGAAAATATTAAAAAAATTTTTTTTTTGACCTCATCCAAAAAGCCAACTGCCAAATAGTAAACGCTTATGCTTCAGAATACCATTGGATTAACATCCATCAAAAATAGTGGCTGGAAAAAAATCAATTAAATGAAAATTTAGTTTTCCTATACCTTTTTCTCTTCCTCCAATATTCTGAAATTTTTTGGAAATAGAAAAATAAAAGAAAAAAGGAATAGATAAATTATCCCGCAATTTCCATTATAAAGAAATATAAAAAGCTAGCATAAAGTTTGTCATAGAGTGTTTATTCAATTGCTTTAAAGAATCCAAGTCCAAAAGCCTTAGCACCTTGGGCAATTTTTGACAGTCTCTTAAAACATGAAATTTCTCTCTCTTCACGCACCACGTTGTCTGCTGAACAGCTCAACACATGGAAAAACTACTGAGACATAGACCATGCACATTGCAGACCATTTGAAAAGTCCCACTTGTCTACATTTTTTTTTTGATGAATAATGAAGGATATATTATAAATAAAACATAAAGAGAGTACAATCAAAGGTAGTGAACCCATGAGAAATGGGAACACTAATGATCCTAAAAACTACTCAATAGATGAGAAACAACATCTATGATAATCCCTAACAATCTCTGATATGCCCAAACAACTAAACTCAGGTCGGATAGACACCCATGCAGCAATCGCTGCAAAAATACCCTCTACATCATGCTCAACAATCCTCCTCTGATCCTGGAATATTCTGCTATTCTTCTCTAACCAAATGTGCCACACCACTGAATGGAAGGCTACACTGTACATGATGTGCCATCTCCTCTCAAGTCCTCGAAAACACCATTGATCAAACAACTGAATGATAGATTTCGGCATAACCCATGAAATCCAAATGATGCTAAGAAGGCTCGACCATATGGCCCATGAAAAGCAGCACTCCAAGAATATGTGATCAATGCTTTCACCGTCCACTATGCATAGAACACAGACGTGAAGGGAAAGAGCCATCGTCCTCCACCTCCTCTGAATCCGGTCAGCTATATTAATCTTGTAAATGAGTACTGTCCATAAGAATGGCTTGATCGTACGAGGAACTTCGGGTTTCCGTAACCGAGACACAAAGAAGGGAGGTGGAGGATCCGACCCCCCTAGGTGAAGGATGTAACACTTGTCTACATTCACTTCCAACAAACCCAATCTCACAAAGCAAGTTATAGCACCAAAAATATTTGCACAAATAAACAAAAAGAAAAGGCTCTTACAAAAGCACTAGGCTAAAACTAATGGCTAAAATAAAATAGGGCTTCTTACATTCATACCCCTACCGTATGATATATTTGTATCTATATCCTCTTGTTTTTATTATTTATATTTATATCCCTTTAAAAACATTTACCATAATCATTGCACTTGTGCCCTTAACAATAAATTATGTTAGCTTTTGCTGTTTATTTTATTATATGACTAAAGTAACCTTCTATAAGATAAAATAAAATAAAATAAATAGATAGCCAAATGAATATCTGGCATAGTTTAAATAATAATTGTCAACTAAGCAAATTAACATCAATGACTTAAGGTAATATGCAATAAATATAGGGATTTTTGCACCCATATCCCTATACGATAAGAATTTTGCATCTATAACCTCTTGTTTTTAATATGTATTTATGTCCCTCCATTAACTTTTATTGTTTATTTTTACTAAATGACTAAAGTAACCTTTTATAAGATAAAAAAAATATCATATTTACCCTACTATATTATCTTATATTTTATTTATGTTATTGTATTATTATATGTGTTCCATTATACCTTAAATGCATCCAAACATATAATCCTTTGGCTATCTAATATATTTTTTATCTTATAGAAGGTTACATTAGTCATTTAATAAAAATAAATGACAAAAGTCAACAGAATTTGACATTAAGGGTATAGTTGCAACGATTATGCTAAGTTAAGGGATATAAATACAATTACTAAAAACATAAGGATATAAATGCAAATTTATTATAATGTAGGGGCATAATAAATTCAAAATATGTCTATTTTATGAAAAGTTACTTTAGTCATATAATGAAAATAAACAACAGTTAACAAACTTTTAACGTCAGGGGTACTATTGTAATGGTTACACGAAGTGGAAGGGTATAAATATAAATATTAAAAACAAGAGGATAAAAATACAAATATAACATCATGTAAGTGGATGGATGCAAAAAGCCAATAAAATAATTGACAGATGCCTCTACACATATCTAATCTATTACAAAGAAACATGGGAATTTTTGTGGGTCAAAATAGTGACTATAGAGGGTTACTGAGTGGTTCCCAGTCAAGCAGACAGTCCGAATTTACCACATTAGTGTCTATAGTGGGTTACCAAATCTTCCCTCTGGGCTTCTATTGTGTTGTTTCTAGTGGCGTTTTGGGGGTTACTCCAGATAGGTATCGCTATGTCTTTGACTGGTATGTAGTTTCCTTTTGCTGTGATTTGCAACAGTTTTTTTTTTTTGGGTGCTGCCTTGTACTATTATCTTCTTCTCACTTTATATATGTATATATACTTTGTGTGTGTGTGTGTGTGTGTGTGTGTGTGTGTGTGTGTCTATGCCCTTGGTGATAAAAAAAAATAACAGAAAAAGTAGTATAACCCAGCAACAAAACCTAGTGATGCAGACAGGAATACCTTTCAAAGGATCTGCTGTCAGATACATCATTTTCGAGTTCACACCTTAAAGTGATCCTGAGCTCAGTTGTAACCCCACATAAAGTGCTAATATGAATATAGTGATGTAACTATGAATTGCACAATATCAAAAGCCTAAACTCACAAGAGTTGTAATGAATTTATGGAAAACATGATAATGAACTCCAAAAAATGTGATTATGAAAGTTATGCCACCAAAAAGGAAAAATAACACACAGAAGAATGAAAAATATGCAAAGACATGAACATATAAAAACAAAAAGCACAACAGTGAACCACAACTGTAGTGAAAATAAATCAAAATCAAGAAACAAGCAAAGATCAACAAAAAAAAACAAAAACAAAAACAAAAACAAAATAAAACAAAAGGAAAAAGGCACTCCTGAACCTGCAATTCCAGAAAATCAAAATGATCTCAACTAACAAGCACCATGCAATGAAATAAAATCAAGACACAATCAAATTTCAAAAAATAAAATAAAATAGAACCTGAAATACCATAAAATCATTGATAGTAAATAAAGATTTTACTAGAGAAAACTTTCTATTGAGGAAGGCTCCATTATCCGATATGACTTACTTGAAATTCCAGTAGATCTTTCCATCAGGATCAGGTATTCCAGCATTGCTAGTGCGCTGGTAATCTGAATTCCAATTATCCTTAAAAGTCTTCAATCTCAGCCCCGTGATGCCAGCTGTGTCAAGGATTGTAACCACAAAAAATAATAAACTGACAAAAAATTTGGCCACACAAATGAGAAATTATACATGGCATGAAATGAGAAAATCAAAGCAGGTGGTTGACCATACAAGTGGTCTATGATAAAGAAACAAATCAACTGCTGCTTGCAGTCGCAATTCAATTGTTAGATTACTACCAAGCCTTGATGAGACCATCAAATGTTTAATTATATTTATGTAGGAAGGAGGGCAATCAAAATTGAATTGGTGGTAGAATCAGACTAATAAAGTCGTTCCTTGCCAGTTTGTTGGTCTATTATATGTCGTCGTATTTTTTTTTTTTTTATGATTAATAAGAAAATATGTTAAAGATCATCAAAATAGAAGTACATGGGACCCATGAGAGGTGAGTACCCAAAAAAAACAAGGAAAATAGCTAGACTAATAACCCAAATCTAGTTCAGATCAGTAACAGTAGACCAGTCCCATATTACATCAATGGGAGACATATTCCTAAATTCCTCCTTAACACATACCCAAGATGAAACCAACACATCAACGATCTTTTGTCTCTTTACCACTTCACCTTCAGAAATGCATCGATTCCGAGCTAACCAAACAGTCCATATTTTTGCGAAGAAAACCGCTTGACTCAGCACCTTTCCTTTATCTTTTTAGCATGGGGAATCTCCACTGAGATGCCAAATCAGTAATGGATTTTGGAAACACCCAATTCACTATTATCTGTCCAATGAAGGACGCACAAATAGACCCAATCAGCTCACAATGTAGAAAGATATGATCCACCAATTCACCACTTTTCATGCACAACAGACAGACATTAGGTGAAATAGCAAGCTGTTTCCTTCTCCTTTGGAGATTATAAAGGCATTCACACCATTATGGAAGACCGTCCACATGAAATCAAGGACTTTTGGAGGGGCTGGGCCTTCCAAAGGAAAGGAAGGGGGAAAGATGGAGGATCAACACTTGGATCTGAACACAAATGAACAAAAAAGGAGCTGGTGGAGAAGACATCATTGGGAGAAAGGGACCACTTCTGCGAATCAGGTTGAGACTAATCAATTATAACAAGACTCCGCTCATTCAAAAGAGAACCTAGCTCCTCCATCTTTGAACACCGTAACTCCTGACGGAACAGAAGATTCCACGACAAGCCACAAGAATTCCATTAAAGGATGTATGATACTAAAGGAGTCAATAGGAGACGTACACGAAAAAGTCTAGGAAACTTCATGGAAAGAGTAGAATATCCCCACCAAATATCCACCAAAAACGGAATAGACGTTCCTGAATCAAGAATAGGTTTTACCAAAGGGTAGAAAGGAAGACCAAGCCCAAAACTCTCTGTCCAAGGACTGCAATAATGAGCACTTACCTTAGGAACAGAATCCTTCCCATTTCTCTGCATACCATATTTACTAACAATTATTGAATGCCACAACGAATTTTTTTCCTCACCAAAACTCCACCACCAATTAGCTAAAAGGGCCGAGTTTTTTACGTGAAGCTTTCCCAAACCTAAGCCTCCTTGAGCTTTGCCAAACACACCATTTTCCATCTACAAGATGATCCTTCTTAGTCTCTTTCCCTTCCCACAGAAAATCTCTATGAAATTTTTCTTACACCTTGATCACCTTTTTCGGGGCCTATAAAGAGAGAGGTAGTATACCCAGTGTTTATAGTTTCGGCCGAAATTTCGTTTTTTTTTTTTTGAAGTAACGATGCATTTCTGAGGGGGGAAATCGCTTAATTGCATCACTGGCGATTTTTGGCGGCGTGCTAGCGAAACGGGGCGACATGCCGAGCAGAACAGGCAAAACAGGGGAGGGAAATGAAAATTTGTTCATTTTTAATTGGTGAAACGAGGCATTGTGCTAGCAAAACGGAGCGGCATGCCGGCTGAATTTCCCCAAAATCCAAAAAATCCAGTTTTTGTCCATTTTTTTGCCTTTTTTATTTTTCCACCGTTTCAACGGCACGCTGGTGGCATGCCGGTGAAATTTTGTTTCAACGGCACCAAAACGATGAACCTTGAGTATACCAGAAGGCTCATTAGGGCTGATTTTATAAGGGTAATCCTACCTCCAAATGACAAGTAATACCGGAAGGCTCATTAGGTGTCTTCTTGGTCTTTTCCACCACTGGTTCCCAAAAGCCTCCGATCTCGACTTAGCCCCTAAAGGAAGGCCAAGATAGGTGATAGGCCAATCTTGTGATTTGCAACCCATCACACAAGTACATTCCTCAAGAGTGTCCCTCTCAACCTTCAATCCTACCATTCTAATCTTCTCAAGATTTACTTTAAGTCCTAAAAGTAACTCAAAAGATTTTAGGGTGGATTTGACCCAAAAGACTTGAACTTCAAAAGCCTCTAAAACAGGATAGAATCGTCTACAAACTATAAATGTGACACCAAAACCCTAGATCTACCAATGCATAACCCTCTAATAAGACCAGCCCTCTCTCCAAAGGAAAGCAATCGACTAAGCACATCAAAAACCAATACGAAAAGGAAAGGAGATAGGGGATCCCCCTTGCCTCAATCCCCGAGACGAAGGAAAGAAGCCCGCCACAGTACCCTTAATAACAATGAACATGGATGGAAATTTCGCATTTCGCCGACATTTCGCTAGGGGAGCTCCAATGAAATTTTGAGAAATTTTCCAGAATTCAGGGAATAATTCTCCACATTTCCCCAATGAGGGGAAATGGGGGAAATATGTGTTTTCTTATTTTATTTTTTTCACTTTTCTTGTATTTTTTGGTTTAATACATCCATAATAAATTCATACATGGGGAAATCTAGGGAAATATGTTGAAATCTGAGGAAATTTCACGTACATTTCACGAAATTTTGCCAAAATAAAGGAAACTCGGGAAATCTCATTTTCCCCCGACATTTCATGTTGCTGACCACGCAGAAACGAAATATCGCAAAATTTCAAACCATGCAAATGAGAAAGAAACATTCCTAAGGCACCCATTATTCCATGTAGACCATTTCTCCTAAAACCCCACTCAACTCAATCGTAAGACTTTTCAAGATCGAATTTGCAACACAAGCCAAGCTTACTGGATCTTATCTGATCCTCAACACGTTCATTTGCAACTAGGACACTATCTATGATTTGTCTCCCCTTGACAAAAGCACTTTGATTATCCGAAATTATTGAATCCAGATACTTCCCTCCATCTTAAAGACAACACCTTCGCAATGTTATTGTATAAACTTGTTGTAAGACTGATGGGACGAAGGTCCTTAATGTCTATTACACCATTACGTTTAGGGATGAGACATAGTGAGATAGCATTCGTCACATAGTGAGCAGCAAGTTTCTTTTTTGGTTTTATTGATTAAGAGAAAAGAGTAATTACATAGTAAATACAAGTGTGCGATTTCCCCCTTTCCACCCCGAAAAACATCAAGAGGGGACTGCTCATTATTCCCTATGCCAATATAACCATTGACACTAACATGTACAAAAAGCCAGAAACTTTCCCATCATACTAAACTGAACACACCCCAAAAAAATCCTCTGAAACAAGCCCACAATAGATGTCTGATCTTGCTGGCTCCATACTTAGCTAGCCTATTTGCTATTTCGTTAGCCTCGCTATGCACATGACTGAACTAGGCATTCAACTCATATGCCAAGGCTTTAGCTCTACTAATGTCATGATAGCCTCCATAACTCAAAAATATCCCTGCACATCCATCTCATGACCGTAGTGGAATCACCTTCAATAATACAGTCCCTGATTCCCCTCTTTTGAGCCTCCGATGGATCAAAAAGAAGGGCCAACATCTCTGCCCGAATGGAATCACCATCGCCCACTGGGAAACTAAAAATTAAGGAAATTCGTCCCACGCTATCCCTCACAACTCCTCCAATACCAGAAGGTCCAGGGTTACAAAGGGAACATGCATCAACATTTATCTTCTTAACACCAGGCTCCGACGCTCGCCATAAAGCCCCTCCCCTCTCCATGGTCCCCACTAAAGAGAAACAACACACTATCCACTCCTTCACCACCTGTGAACAACTCTATCCTCGGAACTCTGGTCTCACATACGCCCAGAAAGATACATCCAAAATAATTTTGTCAATCACCTGTTCCCTAATACAAAAAGCATCACAGAAAATTCGGGGATTTCTCTCCATCCAAACGTGCCATATCACCGCATGGAATAGCAACCCATATAAAATGCAGCCCCTGCTCCCTAGACCCGATATCCACCACTGCTAAAAACGACCACCAAAAGATGCAGGCAATACCCAAGGTAAATCTATCATCTGAAAGAAGCGCAACCATACTCCCCAAGTGAAGTGACAATGGAGGAAAATATGATCAATACTCTCCCCTATCTCCCTGCACAGAAAGCATATGTTGAATGATAAATCATACCTCCTCCACCTCCTCCGTATGAGATCCGCAGTGTTTATCATGTACGAAAGTTCAATCCAGAGAAAAGCCTTTATCTTTGGGGCACCCTAGATTTCCAAAGCTTAGACATAGGAAATGCCACGAGGGGGGCAAGATGGTTTGGACAATGTATACTAAAAAAGGATTTACAAGAAAAAGTCCCAAAGGGAGACAAGGCCCAAACGACCCTATCACTAGATAATGGATCCACAAAATAATCCTTTAAAAAGTCAACAAGGGAGGCTAACTCCTCAACCTCAAGAATTCTTAATTCCCTCCTAAAAGAAAGGCTCCAAGATAACCCCTCAACAGGCCAAGACAGAATATCGAAAACAAGAGCATCAGGGAAAGAGGCAATAGAAAATAATGATGGAAATTTAAGCGCTAAAACTAAACTCCTATACCATAAATCACACATTCGTCAGTTTGTTAACGATGCCAAATTTTTGGAACTCCTTAAATACCTCTAATAGATCCTCTTTCACCACATCCCAACAATCCTAAAAAAAAAGCCATGGTGAAACCATCCAGCCCTGATGCTTTGTCTCTACCCAAAAGCAAATAGCCTTTCTAACTTCCTCCCCAAATTCCTGCTCTAATCAACTACACTTTTCTTGATCCAGTTTAGGGCTCTCCAGCTGATGCAAATTGACATTGAAAAGATCCTCAAAAGAGAACAGGGAAGCATAAAAAGAAGAGAAGCACTCTACGAATTCTGAATGATTTTCCAGTGACTAGGATGTGTGTAAGAGAGTTGTCATCATTACATGTATGTAAGAGAGTTTTGGACATTCTCGAAAAAGCACAAAGGGATTTCCTATGGGAGGATGGAGGGGCTAGGAAGACGCATCTAGTTGAATGGAAAAAAGTGTGTAAGGCAAGGGAAAGAGGAGGGTTAGATATTAGCTCTACGGCCTCTTGCCATTCAAGTGGCTTTGGTGATCAGCACGAAACAAGAAAGTCTACAACACCATGTGATTGTCAACAAAGACAAAAAGGGACATAATGGCTGGACCACGAACATGAGGGCACGACCTTTGCAAAATTGCCTGTGGAAAGTTGTGGTTAGCTTGGCACATTCTTTCTATCCCCATATTCATGTATGTTTAGGCTCTAGGCCTTCCTACACGTTTTTTGCATGATCCGTAGTGGGATCAATCTGTGCTCTTTGTTGAGTTCCCACATTTATTCTCTGTCGCCCTTTAGCCTGATGCCCTGCTTTCTAATATTTTATCATGGTCAACGGAAGGATAGCATGGAATCTACACCTTATGAGAGATCCAAGACCAATTGTTCTTGAGAGTTCGCTACCCTTTTTAGCTCCTCGAAGGATTTTATGGACTCATTGTGTAAGGATAGGGTTGTAACCCCTTCTTCTTATGGTGTTTTTCTTGTTAATCCTTCTTCAGTATCTCTCGTCCATAATCCTTTTTTGAAGAATAATGAGAATAAAATATATAGAAGCAAAGAATGTACAAGGACGACTCCTGTGAAGGCAATCAAAAAAGGAGAAAAAAAGACAATAAAAAAAATGAAGAAACGGATTACACCATTGACACTATTTCACCCACATGAGAACCCACAATAAAATTCGATCTATATGCCCCAGTCTTTGCCAAGAAGTCTACTATCTCATTGCCTAATCTAAGTACATGTTTGAATGAGACGTTCAAACTTGTAGCCAAAGATCGTGCGCAACGAATAATATATCTCAATTTCCAAGGGCCTAATACCTCCTATGACATCCAATAGAAAACCACAAATGAGTCTCCCTTGATAATAAATTGCTGATACCCAAGCTTCTTGGCTAAGACCAGCCCCATAAGAACTGCAAGAATCTATGCTCTAAGGGAATCACCATCCCCTATATGACCACTGAATAAGAAGATAGTCTTACCCATTTGAGTTCTGAGAATTACACCCACACCCGAAGCTCTCAGGTTTCCCACTGAGCAACCATCCACATTCAGCTTCAAAACACCTTCCCTCGGAGGTGACCATGTAACCTCATTTTTTAGAATGGAAAGGAGAAGAGTAGGCCATGACCTGCAAATCCCTTAAAATATCGGAAGCACTGATACTACAGAAGATCTCCAAGCCAGAAATCCAAGAGACTGTGGTAGCCCTAATAGTCTCCAAGACTACGTCAACCGATGATCCTAAATTATCAAAATTTTGCCTATTCGATTCTTGCCAAATAAACCACAGAACAGCTTGAAAAACCACCCGATAAATGACTTTTCCTTTACGCCCCAGACCCAAGAATTGCCACTGATTGAAAAGATCGAGCACTATACAAGGCAATACCCAAGAGCGGCTGATCATCCTCAAAAATCTGATCCAAATATGCCTGGAGAAGTCACAATGTATGAATAGATGATCGAGGGATTCCTCGCTCCTACATAAGAAGCATATACAAGAGGACAGAGCTATCCACTTTCTTTTACGTTGAAGCACGTCAACAGTATTAACCATGGCTAGAAGCACAGTCTAGACGAAGGCTTGGATGTTGGGAGGGATAGGCTGAAACCAAAGCTTTTTAGGATTAAAAGGAGACGAAGGAAGAAGGGCATCAGATCTGAATAAATGAAAGAAGGATTTACAAGAGAAAAGACCGGAAGACTCTGAACACCAAACACGATAGTCCAAAGAATTACGATCAATGGGAACTTCTTTCAACTGCTGTAACAGGGAGCACAAATCACCCATTTCCAAGCCACCCAGACTAGATTCTAAAACCTCGCTAACCAATGCTTCCGGGAAGGTTGCCAACCAAAAAATCGGAGGAAAACAAGAAGAAAGGGTTTCATAGCCCCACCATAAATCAAGCCAAAAACGGATAGACATCCCTAAGCCAACACAAAAACATAACCTGGGAATAAAAGGATGGGGCTAGAGACAGACTTCCAAGGGAAAGAGAGAGAGGATCTGATTCTAAGGTTCACATCCCACCCATTTCCTGCCACACGGCCCACACCATACTTGCACCTAATAACCTGGTGCCAGAAGCTTGACCTTTCATTGCCAAACCGCCATAACCATTTATATAGTAAAGCACAATTCCGGTCTACCAAATGTCCAACATCTAAACCCCCCTTCTCCTTGGCCCTACACGCCACTTCCCAACGAACGAGGTGGTCCTTCTTATAACCACCCCCCTCCCATAAAATATCCCTTTGAATCTTTTCAACTATCATGGCCACTTTGATAGGCATCTTAAACAGGGACATAAAATAGATTGGGAGATTGGCTAGGACTGAGTTAATAAGTGTAATTCTACCTCCCAAGGACAAGTAATTCCTTTTCCACCCTGCCAGTCTCTTCTCAATCCTTTCTATCACCAGATTCCAAAAGTCGATCATCCTAGGCAAGCCACCTAAAGGGAGTCCAAGATATGACATGGACCACTCACCCCCTCTACACCCTAAAGATACAACAAAGGCCCTAACCATCTCATCTAGAACATTTATTCCAATAATTGAGCTCATTTCCCAATTGACTCTTAACCCTGAACTAACTCAAAAGAATTTAAGATACATCTCACCCAATGAATTTGCTCCCTAGATGCATCAATTCTCCTGCCTTGTTCCCTCTACCTCAACTATGGAAGCCTAGATTACCTCCAAGATCATGGCATCTCTCTGGACTACACTTCTTTATAAGATTAATATTGCCGATCACATTCAGAGGAGGTTTGCTTTATTCCCACTTGTATGTTTCTTATGTATAGAGGTGGGGAGAGCATTGATCACGTTTTCCTTCAGCCTTTTGCTCGGGCATAAGGATGTGGCTTCTATAGATGATTGATGTTTCTTGGGTCCTGCTAACATCTTTTGGAGCTTGGTTCGAGCAGTTGAGGATTAAGGGTCTGGGGAGAAGGGGTCATATTATGTACAGGTTCCTATTTCATGCCGTGGCTTGGCACATATAGATGGAGAGGACTACGGGATCTTTCATGACAAACGCTCCACTACTAAGCAAGTACTTGAGTCTATATCAGTGGTTGTAGCATTGTGGGTCTCTCTTCGATTAGGGCTTCAGAGAATGAATATCTCTCAGGTAATTAAGGAGTGGCTAGCCGGTTTGTTGCTTCTCATCACCGATTTAGTAGGTTGGAGTGACCAGGTGAAGGGAGCCTATAGAAGGCACCGTGAAGGTCAATGTTGACAAGTGCCCTTTGGGCAACCTAGGACCTTCATGTATTGGAGATGCATTCTATGATAATCGAAGGAGCATTGCTACTACTTTTAGTGGCCCAGTGGGTGTTGGGAATTCCATACAGGTAAAACTTTTAGCCATTCTAGCCGGACTCAAGGAGGCTAAACGGTTGGGGTTCAAGGATTTAGTGGTAAACGGTGATGTCGATACCATCTTTAGATGGATGGCCAAAGGTGACATTGGATCCTAGATATTCTCACATCTCATAGAGTTAAATCTCTAGCTTGTGAGTTTGAATGCCTCGTTCAATCATGTGTCAAGACAAGCTAACTTTATTGCATACCGACTATCCAAGCATGGCGCATTGAAAGCACATTTATTCATAGGGGCTCCATCTAGGGAGTTTGTGGAATTATGTCGGGATTAGAATTATAAGGATTTTGCGGGTCATACTATCTCTGTAGTATCTCAGTCATATAGGTTAATAGGTGTATATATCTTTCTAGGCAGTTGAGGCTTTTTACTTTAGAATGGGTTCTGGGATTGGTATGGGTACAATGGGTTCTTCCTGCACAACCATATCACTCATGTATATTTTTTTTTTGGAACTCGGGGTATCCGGGCCAGCTTACGCGCACCACGACTAATCCCCGAGGGCTTGTGCAGTCCCCTGTCCCACACAAACCGGGTGATTACCCGACCAAAGGCCCTGGGCGGCTGGGGGTAGCCCCAAAGAATCGATAGCACCTAAGAGGTTTTGAACCTAAGACATTGGAAAGAGCACACCCCCAGGCCCCAAGCCTTGACCACCATATCACTCATGTATATTCCTTATTTCTTGATTTAAAATACTTCATTATTCATCAAAAATACATATATACATATATGTATAATATATACATATACCTATATGTATTTTATGAGATACATAAACAAGACTAAAGAAATTAAGACTGACACTAAGCAATCCTCTATTGGAAGTAACTCTTGTCCATCTAAGGTTGGGCATGAACCATGGTTTTTTAGTCCGGGACCGAACACCGGACCGGCAAGACCAGCGGGTCCTTGCCGATCCTAAAAATTGGGAAATTAAACTTAAAGTACAATGTCTTTCAATATTGTCCTCTCTCTCCAGTGATCTGCAAGACTATGCAAAGCCAGTAAGTCACTCCCTCCCTGCTCCCTCTCTCTCTCTCTCTCTCTCTCTCTCTCTCTCTCTCTCTCTCTCTCTCTCTCTCTCAAATCGGGCAATGACTTCAAATAGTTTTAATTATTTTGGTTGAGAGCATTTGGGAATTCAATGGAACACAAGCCCTATTCTTCACAAGCTCATGTCCTCCCATCTTCTCCTATGGATTGTATTGGGAGCAAAGTTGTATCATCCAAAATTTTGTCACGAGTACAAGCACTAAATGTTTACTCTAAAGTAGTCAAAAAGTGCTATAAGCTCAAGTTATAATTATTGAACTAGAACAACAACATATCTGAGGTAGTCAAAACCAATGTTTACAGTAACGATACGTTTTTTTAGAGGTAACGATACGTTTCTGAGGGGGAAAATCGCTTAATTGCATCGCTGGCGATTTTTGCCAACGTGCTGGCGAAACAGGGTAGCGTACAGAGCAAAACGAACGAAACAGTGGAGGGAAATGAAAATTTGTTCATTTTTTATTGGCAAAACGATGCGGCATGCCAGCAAAACGAAGCAGCGTGCTAACCAAATTTCCCCAAAATCCAAAAAATCCAGTTTTTGTCCATTTTTTGCCTTTTTTTATTTTTCCAGTATTTCAACGGTGTGAATTTCATTTCAGGCAATGGGCGGCATGCACATCGGCACCGAAACGGTAAACCTTGGTCAAAACACAAGAATTGGGGCAAAAAGATGGTGGGATGAAAATAATGGAAAGGTCTATTATCATCTTAGCAACAAGTGCACAGCTTGCCACAAAGAAAGTAACACGTAAGTAGGGAAGAACACCATGTATACATAACTATATCTGTAAACACGCGTGTATGTGTGTGTAGGCGCGTGTGTGCATGTGCGCATGCACGCACACACGCGCACACACACACATATAGAAGACCATGGGAATAAGAGTGGCTTCATAGTAGGAAAAATGAAAAAGTGGGCAGAAGCTTCATGATAACATGTATGTTTTATTCACAGTTGTATAAATCTAAGCAGTATGTTCGATTCACTTTGAAAGATAGGGGTCAAGCAAGATTAGATGATGCCTTAAGGATGTGGCTTGAAAGAGGCTTTGAAGAGGACGAAATTAAGGAAGCTGTGATGGGTATGGAAGGTGATAAGGCTCCAAGTCTAGATGGGTTTACAATTGAATTTTTTAAAAGGAACTGGGAGACAGTTAAAAAGGAGTTGCTCAAGGTGTTTGAGGAATTTCACTCGCATGGTATTATTCATAAAAAAAAATTTTATCGATAATAAAGATTATATTAAAATGTAATTAGAGAAACAAGTACATTACGGTACACCAAAGGTGTACATAGCTCCCATCCCCAAACTCTACAGGATGTTGAAATCCTCACACATTAGAACATCATGACATTTCAAACCCTTGCAAGACTCCACAGCAGATGCCCAATATAGTATAAAATTAATCAAGTATTTGAATAGAGTATCCAGAGACCGTTCCTTATTCTCAAAAATCATGTTGTTCCGTTCCTTCCACACTGCCCACATGACTGCCCCCGGTGTCAATCTCCAAAACACCTGGGTAGGGGAGGCCCCTTTTAAAATCCTCCAACAAAGAAGAAGCTTAGACACAGCTTCAGGCTGAACCCATGCTACTCCAAATTTAGCTAAGTAAGAATTCCAAATGCCACTTGTGACCAGGCAATGAATAAGAAGATGATTCACTTTCTCCACTCAGCTTTGCAAAGGCTACATCTACTAGGGAACTGCCATCCTTTCTTCATCAGATTATCTCTAGTTAAAATTTTTTCCAACACCGCAGTCCACAAAAAAATCCTACCTTTGAAGGTAGTGAGGGTTGCCATATGAGTTTGTGTAACATTCCTTGTTCTCATCCCAAAGAAGGTAGGAGCGATAGGTATTACAGATTTTTGTCCCATTAGCCTTACTACCAGTTTATATAAGATTATAGCAAAGGTGCTTTCACTTAAGCTGAAAAGAGTTCTCCCTCAAATCATTTCTAAGAACTAGAGTACGTTTATTGAGGTAGACAGATTTTAGATTGTACACTGATTGCGAATGAGTGTGAGGAGACTATGTATAGATCAAATGAGGCGGGAGTTATATGCAAGCTAGACATTAAAAAAGCGTATGATAGAGTTGAATGAAAATTCCTTGATTCAATTTTGGAATGGAAGGGTTTCAGGACCAAATCAAGAAAGTGGATAATGGGATGTGTGGATAAGGTTCAATTCTCCTTCTTATTGAATGGAGTGGTGAGTGGTTTTTTTCCATCATCTAGAGGGTTGCATCAGGGGGATCCGTTGTCCCCATTCTTGTTTACATTGGTGATGGAGGCGTTACATGAGTTTATTGAGTGTGCAGTGGATATGGATCTCATTCAAGGTTTGGCAGTTGGGAAGGGGAATATGAGGATTTCTCACCTTCAGTTTGCAGATTATACATTAGAGTTTATGAAATCAAATAGGGAGAAAGTTATCTAGTTGAAGTACTTGAAGAGTATATTGCATACTTTCCATATGGTTTCTAGGTTGAGAGTGAATTGGAGTAAGAGCACTTTGGTGGGGATGAACGTTTCGGGTGAGAAGTCTCAGGTTCTCAGTCAAGTCTTGGGGTGTCAAGTTGGCCATTATCAATTGTCTTATTTAGGCTTGCCATTGGGAGCATCTCCTAGGCGTGTGGCTTTTTGGGATCCAGTTATTGAGAGAGTTGAGAAAAGGTTGGCATGGTGAAAAAAGGAACTATCTGTCTTTTGGGGGTAAAATCACCTTAATTAAGTCGATGCTGACCAATCTACCTATCTATTACATGTCATTATTCTGCATGCCTAGGAGAGTGATAAATATCATTGAGAAGGCTCAAAAGGATTTTTTATGGAAGGGAGGAGGATCCAAAAGAGTTCACTTGGTTGGATGGGATCAAGTATGTAAGGGGCATGAGAGAGGAGGGCTAACCCGTAATTCATCATTATTGGCTAAGTGACTTTGGCAATTCAGCATTGACCAGTCTAGTTTTTGGCAACAAGTGATTGTTAGTAAATATGGAGTGGGTAATAATGGTTGGGCTATCAACAAGAGGGCTCATCCAAGAGGGAGTAGTCCCTAGAAGGCCGTGGTTGCTCTTGCTACATCTTTCTATTCTCACACTCGTAAGTCTGTTGGTTCGGGCTCTTCCATTAATTTTTGGCATGATCTATAGTGGGGTGATGTGGTTTTATCATCTGCTTTCCCCTGCATTTTTACTCTTGTTCATTTTCCTGATGCTTTCATGTTTGAAATTTTGTTTTGGGGGTCTGGTGGTCTTTCTTGGAATCTATCGTTGCATAGGGATTCTAGGCTTGGTGAGGTTGAGGAGCTAGCCTCTCTCCTTGACAAGTTGAAGGATGAGGTTATTGATGCTTCCAATGTTGATAGAGTCTTGTGGTCCCCTTCATCTTCTGGGTCCATTTCTTGTAATTCTAATTTCAGATTGTTCCAGGGGGGTAGGCTTGATCCTCCACCTCCATTTTCAGTGACTAAGTTATGGAAGCCCAAAATTCCTCCTAAGATTAAGGCATTCTTGTCGACAGTTCTTCTTTACAAAATTAATACTGTTGACAGAATTCTGAAAATGTGGAGGAGGATGGCTTTATCTCCTCATGTGTGTGTATTATGTATGGAGGCAAGGGAAAGTATCAACCACATTTTTGTGGAGTGCAAGTTCGTAGGGGCTATCTGGGAAAGATTCTTGAGGATGATAGGTGTATCATGGGTTATGTCGGACTCTATTTGACGGTTGTTTGAAGAATGGAGGATCCTAGGCCTAGGGTTTAGGGGCCGATGATGTATAGCTTTGTATTCCATTCTGTTGTTTGGCATATCTGGCTTTAGAGGAACTATAGAGTGTTCCAAGCTTTGAGAGGAAGTATGAAACAGGTGGCGGAATCTTCTATGGTTGTAGTAGCATCGTGGGCATCGATTACACCAGAGTTCAGAGGGTGGGGATTATAAGCCATCTTGAGAGATTGGCAAGAGTGTTGTTTTTCATCACCACTCTTCTCATAGTATTAGTGGGGTGTTAGGGGGTGAGATTTTAATATTATGGGTAGTGTAGAAAGGGGAGCTTTGTTTTTGTGGTTTTTGTATCCAGGATGGTCCCCATATCTCATGGGCCCACTACGTTGATTGTACTTCTCCCTAAGTTTTTCTAATAAAATTCTTCATTATTCATCAAAAAAAATATCATGTAAGAAATGGAGGCACAACTTGCCATGGTGGAGCTACATATGATAGATGGAAGGTATCAGTTCAAGGAGACAAATATGTATTTATGTATGTATGTATGTATGGATATGTAAAGACCATGGGAATAAGAGTGACCACACAGTAGGAAAAATGAAAAAGTTAGGGGAAACTTCACTATATCATGTAATAAATGGAGGCACAACTTCCCATGGTGTAGCTACATACAATAGATGGAAGGAATCAGTTCAAGGACATAAACCAAAGCAGCAAGGAATTTGAAGAAGAGCTATTCTTTTCTGTACCAGAATCTCTAGAAATTTGATTCAAATCATAATTATAGGCTGAAACCTTATGGATTATACCCAAAAATTTATCACAGTATTCATCTTAAAAGCACACAAACAAAATCAGACAAATATGACAAAAGGAATTCCAAGATATTAACAATAATGTACTACAAAACTTCAAGCTGCACAAAATGTGACTAAAATACAGAAATGATGCTTCAAAAAATAGACCATGTACTACTACCTATAAAAGTTTGAATTAAACAAATCACAGAATGTTTTCTCTTGTGAAAAATATTATAATCAAATTTGGCCCATTTAATTAAAAAAATTTCCATTTTTCTTCTCTCTCACAATAACTCATTATTCATGAGATATGTACTCAGACCAAAATAGCTCTTAATATATTCAGTACGAAATCTATGTGTTAGGAGTAAGACACACATATTGTTTAAATTGTGATGGTTATGAACAATTAAAAATTTTCTTTTATATATTAAAGATGTGTTATTCTAGTTATTGCTGTAGTCCAAATGAGTGATCACAAATAATTACATACGAAGAGCAATTAGTTGGTCAAGAAATGACCAACTTGATGATTCATTCTGTTTTGATCTCTTGAGACTTGGCAGCTTAAAGATATTTCCAAGAACATTTTCTTAATTTGGATCAAAAATGCCTTAAGAGTTCTTATAAAATCAATGAATTTAGTCCATAAATCTAAATTATCAAAGAAATTGAATTTTAAAAATAAAAAGAAAAAGAAAGAAAAACAAAAGTGAACTTGCTAGCATATACAGAAACGATTGGCAGGACTCACGTGCAGGATGATCCTTCCTTGTTACAAACACGCCAATGAATATGCAGAACAGTGAGAATAAAACAGGTATGAGGAAAGCCGGTGCAACTCGATTGATAATTTTCACACCACCAAACACAATAAAGCATAGAAGGATGGTCACAATAATGCCATATATTTGCAAGTCATGAACACTCGGACTTTGTATGGACTCCACATGTCCTGTGGCATTCACTCTTGAAATATTCTCTGCATTGACAGCATCAAGAAACAAAAATATATTCAAAATGTGAAAATAAATCTATATCTTTGAACTGCAATTTTCAGTTAATTCCTTCAATAACAAATGGCAAATAATACTAAAAGACAAAGACATAAGGTAATGCATCAGCTAGAAATTCCACATTCTGCGAAAGTTGCTATTACATGTACAAATATAATTTAAATAAAATTATGGCCATTTATTTAAGTGATCTCGTCTAAAAGGAATTTGATTTTTATTATTTGACAAAAAACACCCATAGATAAACCAAGTAACTTGTATTATGACCGTATTTAGAGAATTAACCATATGCGTAGCCCACATGAAATCCAACACACAATGCACTGAATCTTGTAATCTACTACTTCAATACTAAAAATTTCTATATGCGATCAGAATTTAAACTTCAAATTTCGATACCCAAGTAGAAGTCTTTAATGATAAATATGTATCATAAAACTACAAGAAACTAGAGTCCACCAAAATCTAATAACATAAAGCATGCTAATAATTTTTAGCCATCAGTGATACTCATGCTAATCACTGATTTCCTTGCTTTCCCTAAATTTCTTTATCGTGACTTGTAAAAAAAGGGTAGATTCAGGATTAAATATCCGGCATAGTCTGTCAACAGAAAATTTAAACTAGTCAAAAAGGTCAACTGCAAAATGCATAAAACTATTCATTCAACTAAAAGGTCTAAAATGGTGGTATTGATGACAATAAAGTCTGGTTCATCACTAAAGTCAAAGATTCAGAAACTAAAAAGATGCTAGATGAGAAGGGAAGCTATAAAAGTTGATATGTAATAGCCAACAGCAATAAATCGAAGAAGCAACAAAGAAAACTACAGAAGGAGGTTTCTACCAAGGAATAAGGTGTGTTCTTTGTCTTCTTCTGGTCATGTTCTATAAGAGTTTGGATACTACTCTTCTTCTATTCAGAAAGAAGTTAGAATGGAGTTCTTACCATGTTTTTGCATTTCTGGGCACTTAATACAGACATTCAACTTGTCATTATAGCCTTTAATAGCTGTGACCTTTCTTGCTGATTTTCTCGTTTTAACCATACTCAAGCTGTTATGATCATCCTTGATGCAATAATGTAGCATCTCTTGAAAACACTGATTTTGTAAAACTATGATTAAGGATATATATATATCATTATTGCCAGATATATTGTCAAAGAGGAAAGGGGAAATATCACTTGGAATATCGAGATAAAACAAGAAACTTCTGAATAAAACTTTGTAAAATGATTATTTAGAGAAGCTTATACCTAGGCAACACAAAACATTTCAAAAACAATGGCAGGAATCAAGTAATGCATATATAGAAATCATTTTCTTACATATAATTAGTCACAAAAATGCCATCAAACATACATTGAAACTTAAATACATTAAAGTGCCTAATCAATCATTATCTTACATACACTGAAACCTTTATACTAAGAGAACAATAATACATAAATGGAGACTTAGAATGTCCACTGGTGCGAAACTTCTCAAAATTACCTTTGAATATTCCAGCACTTGGTACAGCATCCAGGAAGGTTTCTACAGCTCCTAAAACATATCTGAATCCAAAACAAGGGGAAGAAAAAATTAGTTCAATGATTGGCATAAACTCTGTTACAATATTAGTGAAGAATTATGAAAGCAAAATGTCCACTTTCACTAATATTATTCCTATTCCATCACTGTCACCAAATGATTTTGGCAAAATTTTGAAATTTCAAATAATCATGGCTAAAGTTTTTTTTTTTCCTCTCTCTCTCTCTCTCTCTCTCTCTCTCTCTCTCTCTAGTATAAAAGAATATTTTGTCAAAGTCATTGAAGAAATGCTGAAATTTTATCAATGAAGAAACTTGGCCAAATGTGATGAATTTGTTAAATTACGTTCTCTTAGTTTTACTTTTCTTATTCTTTGCACCATAATTGAATCATTTATGTATAATTTCTTTATATTCCCCCCCCCCCCCCCCCCCCCCCCCCCCCCCCCAACACACACACACACAGAGACAGTATACAGTAATACTTGCCTACATATGCGAGAACCCCCCAGAAAAATAAAAATTAAAAACCTTGATCAAGTCCAAAATCTCATGAAAAATAGTAACTGATTCCAAGAAAAGGTCCATAATTCACTTGAATACACATAATTGGCAAAACAAACTTACAGAGCTCCACTAGCAGCATTCCCAAGGAAGAAACATAACCCAATGCTCACACCAACCTCTGGACCAAGGGCTCGACCTATGAGGTAATAAGGTCCACCCCCCTGAAAGAAAGATGATAATAGATAACTTCTAAATTTAGCCATTAGCTACGTTGTCAAACTTATCCTTTCAAACCACAAAAAGGAAAAGATGGTGTCATTATGACTTTGTTCTTTCCAAAAATTATATTTTATGTAAATAAGCTCATATAAAGAAAATATTATTTCTCAGGAGAGATCCTTTTCTACTCTACAAAATTATTTAAAGAAAAAAAGGTATTCAAATTGCAAGTGAGACGATCTATGCATTTTCCTACCACAAAAGCCATTATACTTAGAACACTTCGCACAAACCACATGATTGATGGTAAGTCTTCAGTTTATTATATAATTCAATAATGCAACCATAAGGCTCATTTTATTAACAAAAAAAAATTCTAACAAAAAATTATCAATCAACCAAATAAACAATAATGTCTAATCCCAATTAGTTGGAAGGGGTTGAGAACAGCAATCCATGCTACACTTATATATAGACACACATATAGCACTGCACCGCAGATAACAAATAGCCAACTACTAGTTCATTGTACTAAAAATGGAAATAAGTTACATAAGATAAAATAAGTTAACAAAATGGTTCTAAAGTCTAGAACACCATTATCCTGAATACAGTTTTGAACAAATTAGAAACCAAGAAAATTTTTATATTCAAAGGGTGATTGCAATCTTTCGGTCTAAATACAACATTTCCAAAGCATAGCAATCTAAAGACACTGGGATTATCTGAGCATGTTTTTGTTAATCCAAGCTTGAGCTACTAACATAAGAGGTCAAATGTGAGAGGAAATAAGATTTATGTAAGTATAAATTACCTTCATTGCACCATTAGTTGCAATAGCACTTAGCGATATTCCAGTTAAGAAAGTGCACAAGCCACAAAGGGAAACCAACAACAGTGACTCTCCTATGCCAGCCATACCAACTATCCTGGGGAAGCGAAGTCATCAACTCATCAATTTCAGGTATTTTAAAGAATACATTTACGAACAAAAAGAATATGCATGGGACTAGTAGTAAGTATGGCAGGAACAATAAAATAATGTCAGAGGACAGAACACCCATAAAAATAAAATTCAATTGAGTCCCCGTTATCAATTGAAGGTACTCAAAATAATTGCAAAATAGACAATTCAGCAGCATAGTTATCCTACAAGACTTTGTAAAGCAGTATTCTACCTAAGCAAGGTTCAATTCAGTAGCACTACTCATAAACAAGATTCAGTAATCCTTTCACATACTTTAGTTAATCCTTGCATATAGTCAGTCAGAAAGGATCTTGATACCCATAATTTAAGGGAAGATATAGTTCTGATAAGTTGGGATAGATTTATCTGAGCATAATCCTTGCACATACTTTTGTGTTGGTTCAGGAAATTCCATCCGCTTTTGGCTTGATTTATGGTGGGGCCGTGAAACATCGGCTCTTTCAGTTGGCAACCTTCCCGGAGGCATTGGTAAGTGAGGTGTTAGAATCATGTTCGGGTGGCTTGTCTTGGAACCTTCCATTAAGAGAGTCCTAAGAGAAGTTAAAATGGGTGATTTGTGCACCCTTTTACATCAATTGAAAGAAATCCCCATTGATCCTAGTTTGTCCAATTCCCGAGTTTGGTGTTCGGAGTCTTCCAGTCTTTTCTCTTGTAAGTCTTTCTTTGACTTGTTCAGATCCGATGCCCTTGCGTCCTCATCACCTTTTAATCCTAACAAGATTTGGTTTCAGTCTATCCCTCCCCAAATTCAAGCTTTTGTTTGGACGGTGCTTCTAGCCAAGGTAAATACAGCTGATGTGTTTTAACGAAAAAAAAGTGCATAGCTTTGTCCCCTATTATGTGCTTTTTATGTAGGAGTGAGGAATCACTTCAGCACCTGTTCATGCATTGTTACTTCTCCAAACAGATTTGGATCAGGTTTTTGGGGATGATAAGTCGTTCTTGGGTATTGCCTTTTACAGTGCTCGATCTTTTTAATCAGTGGCAGTTCTTGGGGTTGGGTTAGAGAGGAAAAGTTATTTATTGGGTGGTTTTTCAAGCTATTTTGTGGCTTATTTGGCAAGAACAGAAGAGGAGAATTTTTTATAATTCAGCGTCATTGGTTAAGGTAGTCTTGGAGACTATTACGGCTTCCACAGCTTCTTGGATTTCTGGTTTGGAGTTTTTCCGTAGTATCAGTGCTTACGGAATATTAAGGGTTGGCAATCCATGGCCTACTCTTCTCCATTCCATTTCAGGAGAGAACTAGCATTGTCACCTCCAGGGGAAGGTGTCTTGAAGCTTAATATTGATGGGTCCCCTTTCGGAAACCTAGGTGCTTCAGGTGTAGGTGGAATTCTCAGGAATCATAGGGGTCAAACTATTTTCTTATTCAGTGATCCGATAGGGGATGGCAACTCTCTTAGAGCAGAGATCCTTGCAGTTTTCATGAGACTTGTCTAAGCCAAGAAACGAGGGTACCAGCACTTTATAATTGAGGGAGATTCCTTTAAGGTGTTCTATTGGATGTCAAAGGAGGTTTTAGGCCCTTGGAATCTAAGATATCTGATTCGTTGTGTACGATCTTTAGCTAAAAGTTTGAATGTCTTGTTCAAACATGTACTTAGATCAAGCAATGAGATAGCAGATTTCTTGGCTAAGGTTGGGGCCTGTAGAATGAAGTTTATTGTTGGTTCCCATATGGGTGTTGGATGAGATACTGCGAATGGTGTAGTTTTTTGTTTTCTTCTTGTTTTCTTTTTCTTTGACTCCTTTTTTGGAGTTTCCATTGTATATTCTTTGCTTCTATGATATTTTATTCTCATTATCCTTCAAAAAAAAAATTAATAATAAGTTGGGATAGAGAATAAGGATTCATGTTGGTGAACCTAGCTTGGTGGATAAGGCATTGGTTATTGATTGATTGATTGAGGAATTAGATACTCATAATTCAAAGGAACTTGTATATTTTGGTAAGTTGAGATGGAGAAACAAGATCCATGTTTGGACCCCAGCTAGTTGGGATAAGGCATTTGGTTATTGATCCCTGATTTATGCCTTATTCAGTTAGACAGTACATGGATAAAGTAGTACCAGTTGTCAATGCTTATAGATTAAAAGTTAAAACTTCATGTCTTACGTCTGCCAGTTGTTTAGATTAACAGCATGGCTTCAAGAGCACTTTGGTGGGGCTGAACGTAAGTGATGAGGAGTCTATGAGGTTCAGCCATATTCTGGGTTGTCAGGTTGGTCACTGCCCGCTGTCTTACCTAGGTTTTCCATTAGGCTCATCCCCTAGGTCCATTACTTTCTGGAATCCTGTGATTGAAAGAGTGGAAAAAAGGTTGGCTACGTGGAAGAGAAACTACTTGTCCTTTGGGGGACGAATCACCTTAATAAAATCTGTTCTAGCTAATCTTCCCGATACTTCATGTCGTTATTCCACATGCCTAAGAGAGTAGTTGACATTATTGAGAAGGCTCAGAGAGACTTCCTGTGGGAGGGTGGTGGGGTGAAAAGGGCTCATCTCGTTAGATGGAATCAGGTGTGTAAGGCAAGGGAGAAAGGAGGCATTGACATTGGTAATGTGGCTTTGCGCAATTCATCTCTTTTGGCTAAGTGGCTTTGGTGATTCAGCACAGATCAAGGCAATCTATGGCAACAAGTGATTGTTAGTAAGTATAGATTGAGAAATAATAGATGGTCCATTAATATGAGGGCGCATCCGAAGGGTTGTAGCCCTTGGAAGGCCATCGTTGCAATTGCTACCCTCATTTCCGACTCATTGCAGGGGACGGCTCTTCTATTAGGTTTTGGTTTGACCAGTGGCAGGGAAACAAGGCCTTATTGCTTGTTTTCCCACGCATCTTTTCCCTTGTCCGTCGCCCGAAGGCCCTAGTGTCTAACATTCCTTCTTGGTCTTCCTCCGGGCTCTCTTGGAACCTTGACCTTCGTAGGGATCTTAGACCTGCTGAGGTTAAGGAGCTTGCTTCTTTGCTTGACAGCCTCAAAGACGTTCATATTGACCATTCCAGTTCTGACAAACCTAAGTGGTCGGCATCCCCTTCGGGATCCTACTCATGCAGATCATTCTTCCATGCCCTTCGTTCTGGGGGGCAAATCCTCTACCCCCTTCTCGGTGCCTAAGCTTTGGAAACTTAAAATTCCTTCTCGAATTAAAGCATTTCTATGGACGGCTCTTCTCTACAAGATTAACACGGCCGACCAGATTCAGAGGAAATGGAAGAGGATGGCTATTTCCCCTCACATCTGCATGTTGTACATGGAGGCAGGAGAAAGTATTGATCACATTTTCTTGGAGTGTCGGTTTGCTTGGGCCATATGGATAAGACTCATTAGCCTTGTTGGGATATCTTGGGTTATGCCCAATTCTATCACCCAGATGCTTGATCAGTGGCGGTTCAGGGGTCTTGAGTTGAGGGGTCACATCATGTACAGATTGGCTTTCCATGCAGTTGCATGACACATTTGGCTCGAGAGGAATCCCAAAATTTTCCAGGATAGAAGGGGAAGTGTGGAGCATGTCTTGGAAAATTCTATGACGTCGATTGCATCGTAGGCTTCCGTTCGCACTGAGTTCAGAGGACTGTCTATTTCAGAGATTGTGAGAGATTGGCACAGCTTCTGCATCTCTCCTATGGCTTCTTAACAGGGGTTTTTATTTGGGGCCTGTTTGTTATGCATTTTATGCACTTCATGCATTTTGAGTTCGTATTTTGAGGACCCATTTCTCATGGGTCCTTTGGTCTGTATTGTTCTTTCACCCTATATATCATTTCTCTCATTAATTATAATAAAAAAAACAGCGCGGCTTCAAGTACTTGAATTGGTAACCAAACCAGCAAGTCAAATATTCTTCTTAAGAGAATCACTATACATAGCAAAACCAGGGACTGGATTTCCCAGCCAATTGTTCTCTTAAAAGCATGGTTATGGAAGTCAAAACACCAGCCAATGAAGGCTATACAATCCAGGTAATTGAACCAGACCAATACCAGTTCAAATCCAGATGATGTTCTCTGTGATTTATTTCCTTTGGATCTCTCTCTCTCTCTCTCCTCCCTCCCTCTCTCTCTCCCCCCCTTCCCTCCCTCCCTCCCTCCCTCCCTCTCTCCCCCCTCATTTATATCATTTCTTCATTATTACTAAAAAATAAAATTAAATAGGTAAGAACTAAGGGACATTAATTTAATGGGAGCTATATACACTTGGTCTAATATGCAAAAATAATCTATTTGTAGCCGTTTGCGAAGAGCTTTGGTCTCCACAGATTGGGAGGATTACTTTACGCATGCTACTCTCTCCACCTAAACCAGGAAAATCTCAGATGACACCCCCATTTTTTTTTTTTTTTTTGAGGAATAATGAAGATGTGTATGTGTGTATAAATGTAAAAGTATGGAGTATACAATCATTAACGCAAAAATAACACTCTACAAAATCCTCACAAGACCCCATCAGACCCCAAAACAAAACAATCCACTGTACATATCACATCTAGCCACTCTCAAGACACCTTAATCCAAAGCTAAACAAGCCATTCAACTTCAGACGATGAACATGTCTCAATCCCTATCTCCTATGTCATGTCTGGGACCACCCCTCTCGTCGTGTTTTCCTCCACAATAAGAGATGAAAAGCACCACTTTTTCTACTCCTTCACAATCTCTATAGGCCATAAACCCTAGAACTCTGGAAGAATCGATGCCCACGATGCTACAGCAATCAGAATAGAATGACTCCCCCATTGTCTTGTCTAAAATTCCTCGACCTAGGATTTGTAATCCCTCTTTCAGGTTTGCTAATCTATAGCTTAAAGCAAATCCTTTAAAGACCTGGTAAAGACTAGTTGGTTGAGTTGTCTTTGTCTAGAGTTAGGTGGGAAGGGTTCAGCTTTATGCGAACTCTTAAGACCTTGGGAGGGAAGATAAAAATCTGGAATTGGGATGTGTTATCAAAAGAGAGACGGATTTGATGGAATCTATTGATAAATTCGATAGGGATAAGGAAATACGTGATTTGAATGACAGCGAATTGCATCATAGGAAAGAGCTAAAAAGGATGTTAGAGGAAGTAAACAGATCTATATATAACGTGAGGCGCCCCCTTGGGAAGCGTGTCCAAAACAATTTATAACTTTTCCAAAATGCCCATCCCCTACATAATTTGATTTCAATAATACAGGACTATACCCGTCTCAATTCACCATTTTTGTACAAAAACAGTTAGTTTGTAACTGCCCCCACTTCTCCTCTCTCTATTCTCTCTCCCCCCACTTCTCCTTTCTCTCTATTCTCTCTCCCCCCACTTCTCCTCTCTCCATTCCCTCTCTCGACGTGCAGTCTTGCACGTGCACCCCTGCTAGTAGGAGATTAATTGGAGACAGAAATCTCAAGCTTTATGGTTAAAAAAGGGAGATGGGAATACGAAATTTTTCACCAGTAGCCAATGGAAGAAAGAAGAAAAATGAACTCAGTCAAGTGAGACTTGAAGGAAGAATAGTGGAAGAACAACCTAATATTGCTAATTGTTTCAAATCATTCTACTCATTCATCTTCTCCTTTGATTAACTGTTTACTTTTAATCTGGAACGTTTGGAGTGCCCTAAATTGGATAAGGAGAAAAGAAAATGGCTTGAAAGGAAGTTTGAAGAGGAGGAAAACAAGAAAGCAGTGTATATGTTAGAGGAAAGTAAAGCATAGGGCCCGGATGGTTTCAACATGGCCTTCTTTCAATTTTGTTGGGACATTATAGGTAAAAATCTTATAGCTATGTTTAGGAATTCCATGAATTTGGTATAGTCAATAAAGTGATGAATGCTACTTTTCTTTTTCTCATCCCCAAGTGCAAAGGTGATACAGAAATTAAGGATTTTCGTCCCATTAACCTAACAACCAGCTTGTATAACATTATCGCCAAGGTGTTATCCTTGAGATTGAGAGAGGTCATGGGATTTTTTTATCTTGGAAAATCAAAGTGCATTTGTTAAATGGAATCAAATCTTAGACAGCATCCTATGGCAAATGAATGTGTTAAGGATTGCTTTAGGTAAGGCAAGTCAGGATTATGTTGTAAGATCTTGAAAAGGCCTACAACCACATAGAGTGTGGTTTCCTAGATTCTGTGCTTCAATGGAAAGGTTTTATTAATAGATGGCGCTAATAGATTAGTGAGTGTTCACAGAATTTTCTTTTTCTTTCATCCTAAATGGGTTAGTAGCCAATTTCTTTCTGCCATGTCATGGGTACAAATGGATCCCTCATCTTCATTACTAATTAACGTAGTTAATGACGTTCTTAGTCGTCTATTCTCTTTGGGTGAAAGTGTTGGGCTCGTTAGTGGTCTACCTATTGGTGGATCTAAAATCCAATTTTTCATTTGCAATTTGCAAATGATATCATCTTGTTCCTAAAGGCCTCTCAAGAAAAGGTTTTTTGGGCCAAATGCATGTTAAAATTCTTTGAGCTTCTCTCTGGTCTTAGGGTGAATCTTGAAAGAGTAAAATGCTAGGAATTTTGGTAGATAGGACACCTTAAATGGTTTTTCCCAGGTAATGGGGTGCCAATCACAAGATTGGGCCATTACATAACTTGGCCTCCTGCTTGGGGCAAACCTGAGCATGGGTGGTTTTTGGGACCCTATAGTGGAGAAAACAATGAAGAAATTAGCCTCTTAGAAAAGAAACTACATATCTCGAGGGTATAGAGTGACCCTAATTAAGGGGACCTAATGACTCTCCTTGTTTTCTTCCTATCTTAAGGGGCCCCAAAAGGTGATAGATGTATGAAAAAATTGCAGAGGGATTTCCTATGGGAAGAAAAAGAAACCAAATGACGCAGTGAAAGTTACAAAACAAGGATTAGTCTTCGTTAATCCTAGAAAACTGGAATCCACCAGCAAATAACCTTGAATCCACAAGGAAAATGAGAGAGAAACTCTATAGTTCTTTTAAAAATTAATCTCTAAAATTCGTGTACAACCTTTACCCCTTATTTATAGACCTTAAAAGACCCCAAAATAAGATAGAAACCTATTAAAATTAGGACTCTTGCTCATAGTAGACTACTTAAAGTTAAAATCTAACTCTAAAACCTCTTAAAGACTCCTAATATAACTCAAATACCTAATACAAGAAAATAGGAATTCTACTTTTACTAAATAACTAACTAATCTAGACTTTGGGTCCCACTCGTCCTACATCACCAAAACAGACCATTAAATCAAATGGAGTAACGCCTATCTATGTAAAACATCAGGGAGGGTTCGGCTTGGGTATGTGGAGATTTGAAGAGGAAAAATAGACCTTGTGATATAAAATCATTGTGAGAAAATATGGTATCCATAACAACGGATGAGACATCAATCCTAAGGCAAACATCTGCTATAATAGTCCTTGGAAAGCAACCCCCTTGGTCTTGCCCCTCAATTCTACCACTTGGTGAATTGAATACTTCATTTTGATTCCTCTTTGAGTTTTTGGGAAGATTGTTGGTGGGGGTCATCCATTCTTTCTCATAACTTCCCTAAGCTCTATCACGTGCAACTCTTGCCAGATCCTCATGTATTTGATATTCTCTTGGGGCTGCACAGGTTTGTCTTGGAATTTGTAGTTCAGTCATGATTTGTGGAGAAAGTTGGATCTTTGGTAAATGAGCTCAACCAAGTTATTGATCCTTCATTGCCAGATTCACTAAGCTGGCCTTTGTCCTCTCATGGACTCTTTTCTACATGTTCTTTTTTTACCCATCTTTGCTATAAAAGTATTTCCGACCCCACTTCTTCCCCACCATACCTTATTTGGCATGCTGCAGCTCCCTCCAAAGTTCTTACCTTTCTTTGGATTGCATTTGGTAATGGTATCAATAATATTCTCTGCCTAGGGGAAGAGGAACTAGTGGAAGAAAATACGGATGATAGAAGCAGGAGTGGAAACTCAGTGAACAGCCGCCAATCTAAATAAAGATGTACAGTTTATTTCCAATGGGGAAAAAATAATTCTCTCAAAGTCACTTCTCCAGTCTTACAAAATCATGGTACATAGTATTAGTGAAGCTCTACTAAATCCATATACATTCTCTGAATGTATTCAGCTCAAGCAACAAAGCAAAATTTATAGATGGTTGTTAGTTTTGCTTAATGAATGGAGCAGAATGTTTATCAATTAAAAAGACATGAATTTATAATATAAGAATAACGGACACTAGGATGTTCGGAAGATGCCTGGAAAGATTAGCAAATATGAGGTAATTTAAAAACAAAACCATGAGATTACAAAAGCACCTTTGATTAAGAGATCGAACAACGAAAAGCATGCTGTGAAGGTTGGGGTATGTAAATCAAGACAAAAAAAGGTTCCTTTGAGAATATGCAAGTTAAGAAGGACCTTGATGGAGTTAGTGGGAAATGATTTGACATTTGTCCAAATATATTGATATATTGAGATGATAGAGCAGGATCCATGCAGCCATAACTAGTTGGGATTTTTTTTTTTTTTTTTTGATAAGAAATGATATTTGATTAAGAGAAAATCGGTACATAGTACCTCCTAGTGTGAATAACTAGTTGGGATATAATATTCTGATTATGGATCTCCTAGACATGACATGTCAACATATTTGAGTTTTCACATTTAATTCAAAATTGAATTTGCTCAAGCCATCTAGTGCTGGCATGTCTCTGTTTACAGACCATTAAGCTTCTGATGAGAGTTTTGGCACCAAGGAGAACAAAAACATGACACTGATAAAGTTTCCTTTAATGTCTTGTTTTATTCAATAAGATTTGGATAAGGCCATTAATAGATCACAATAAACAATCCACAATAACAGTCAAAATATACCTAGAAAAATCTATGTCCAAATAGGCGAACAAAGATCCAGATGCCAAGAACACTGCTGCTAATGGTCTAGTGCAAGACAGCCAATGAAGTCTTTAACTATCTTAACAAACATTTGTAAAAGATAAACATTGGGATCCCCCGAAAGATAAAGGCTTTTCTCTGGACTACACTTTTGTACAGGATAAATACTATAGATCTCATTCAAAGGAGGTGGAGGACGTATGCCTTATCACCTAACATATGTTTTCCATGCAGGGCGGAGGGGAGAGTATTGACCAATTATTTCTTCACTGTCGTTTTACTTGGGGACTATGTATTCATTTTATTCAGATGATAGAGGTTCTATGGGCATTACCAACATCATCTGGGACTTGATCTAAGCAGTGGTGGATACCGGGTCTTGGAAGGAGGGGTCGCATTTTATATGGGATAGTCTTTCATGCTGTGGTATGGCATGTTTGGATGGAGAGAAATCGCCAAATATTTCACAATGAATCCTTAACTAAGGGCCAGGTGATTGATAAGGCAATGATGGATGTAGCTTTTTGGGCATCTGTTAGACCAGAGTTCCGTGGGTAGAGTAGCTCCCAAGTGGTGAGAGAGTGGAGGTTTTAATTTTTTTCTTCAATGGGGTCTGAGGGAGGAGAATTTGCTAGTTGGAGAGTGCCGGAGGTTGGCGTTGTAAAAATGAATGTGGATGGAAGTTCTCTTGGCAACTCATGTGAAATCCCAAATTTTTAGAAAATAAATAAAAAGAATTAAATAAGAATAGTTGGAGAATTAATGATTTTATTTGAGAATAAATTGGGAAATTAATTATACTTTAATTTTGGGGAACTTTTTATCAATCAAGATGCATAATTGATTAAGAATAATGAGGAGATTAAATTTAGAAATTTTGGAAAAGATCAAATGGTTAGATATGGAATTATAAACAAAAACGATATTTTAGTCTTTTTCTATTAAGCCAATTAACAAATTGATTAATTAAATAATATTAGATCTAAAACAATTAATTAGATCTAAGTTAGGTTGAATTTAGATTTAGATAGCTTGATTTATGGCTTAATTAATGGAAAATGACCTATTAGTAATTATACTTAATTAGGGGCCTTGATTTGAGGAATAATTAAAGTTTTGGGTGATTTGGTAATATTTAAAAATAGGGATTTAAAATATGATGAAAATAGATTAAAAACAAAAGTTCCTTTTATAGGGGAATTAGGAGAAAGGATTTAAAAGATGAGTTGAGATAAAATAGGAAACTTGGATTAATGGAAAAGTTTCCAAATCTAATTAGGACTCCTAGTTAGGTAAGTATAAAAGGAAGAGTTTAGAGAGAAGTTAGGTTTTTCTCATTATTCTTGGTGGTTTTTTTTTTTTTTTTTTTTTTTTTGATGAATGTTATTCTTGGTGGTTTCATACAGCTAAAGAGAGAGAGAAGGAAGAAGGATATTCATTGGATTCAAATTCAAGGTAAGTAAAAGTAAATAGGAAACCATGGTTTATATTCCATACATATAGGATTAGTTGATAGAGGATTCTGAGTTCATGTTCATATTTTGATCTAGAGAAAAAGAAATCCTTGATGTGTTCGTGGGGTTTCAAGAAGGTGATATCTGAATTTATTAGGAAGGATTTGATCTAAGAATCAAGGCGAAGTAGAAACAGTTCTTCAGTTAACCTAGTGGTGACTGCGACTGCGCGTAGGCGACCGAGCGAATATTATGTACTGAGCAAAGGCGACTGCGACTGCGTGTAGGCGACCAAGCAAAGGCGTCTAAGCGATTGCGACTGCGTGTAGGAGACCGAGCGAAGGCGTCTAAGCAACTGAACGACGGTGAACACGAAGTCGCCTGAGCACGAAGGCAACGGAGATTTCAAACTGGAGCAAGTGCGTAGGCGACTACGACTGCGCGACTGTGCGAAGGCAACTAGAGCAACAATGGCGAGTGGGACTGTGCGACGAAGATTTCAGACGTTTGACGCTTGGCTTGAACTCGACGGCAAGGGCGTCTAAGCATCTGCGGTGATTGTTTCGGCAAGGGCATCTTGAGCAAGAAGGCATTTGAGCACGAAGGTGTCTGAGGTGAAGGCGTGGGCGTCTGAACACGAAGGTGACTGAGCACGAAGGCGTAGACAGCCGTATTTCCTGCGACTTTGGGGAAGAATGTCTAAGTGGGGCTTCTCCCAAAAATCCAACGATTGTCGGGAGGTCAGGGTAGGAGACAAGGTCTTCTGTTTTAACAAAGTAAGAGGTAAAAAGGGAACGAAGCTGCGCATTTCGAAGAGGAGTTCAAGATTCTCTAAATTCATATCCTTGGATGTTCAAGGATTGAAGTGGTTTTGCTCCAAGCTATAGGGACTCCGCAGCAAGGAGCACTTGGGATTAATCGGTTCTTTTCGGTAGGCGAATGGAGTCTTGTTTTTGGATCTCAAGACAAATAGGCATGGTCGCTTCCTTCAACTGTCTCTAATATCGCAGAAAATCCGTCGCGCCATGATTATTCTTCCCAAGGAAAATGAGATGGTTGGGTGGGAGTTTGTCTTGTGGGGATGTGTCGCAGAACCCTCTACATTTCCGAAGTAAAGGTGCAATGTGTGGGTTGCGAATGGGTGAAACAAAGTCTCGATAATGCAAGCTCCAATGTCTCTTGAAGATTGCTGGAATCTTCCCATTCTATGCGAATCTATTGAACCCATTATGAATTGGTAGAGGCTGCTAAATGAAGACATAAGGGGAATTCACTACAATCAGAAGAAACATTTTATCCCTTTGTCGCCGTTAGCGGCAGTTCTGGTCATGGACTCAGTGGAGGAATCAAACCGAGTAATTGCGGCAGCTGAATCCAAATCTATCAGGGTCAACTTTTCCTTCTCCAAATGGTCACCGGGATTTGCGTCTGGGGCTAGTAAATCATCTGCTGGTGGTACTTGGCTCGCCATGCTTGGTTTGCCTGTCCACTTGTGGTCCAAGGTGGCTTTTGAAGCGTTAGGAGAGAAGTGTGGAGGTCTTAGGGAGTTGGGTTCCTTGCAGACTACCGGAACATTGGCCAGAAGTTTCACAATGAAGGTCAAAGAGGAACTCCACAGAAATATCCCTCGATTGATTACAATTTGGGATGGTTTCGTGGAGCACATCATTCTAGTGGAAATACTCCCTATCTCTTGGTCGGAGAAGACGAATTCGAGTGGGTCGTCATCACTCGTCGGAACTTAGGTAGATCATTCCGTGATGTTCTAAACTCAGGTCAACCGGAGAAGATGAACAGTGTCATGCAAATTCAAAATTCAAACCAAGGCCAGTTGGAGCAGGTTTTGATTAGGCCCGACCCAAATGTTGTGAGGGGGAGAGGCGTTAGTGGGGAGGCCCAAGAGGAGGGGGCTCAAGTGGAGGGGGCCCACTTTACGTCATTGGACCAAATTGAGAGAGGCTGCCCAATCGTTGAGACCTTGGGAGACGACTTCGTTGGGGGAAATTGATCGTCTCCCTCTGCTCGTCTTCCTTCTTTCCCTGGTTTGGAAGACATTGTCGAAGGGCCGCTGGCGACCACAAATGGAAGAGTGGAGACGTAGATTATTGAGGACGGCAGCAACTCTTCTACTTGTCAATTTCTCATGCGACCCTCAGAAGGAAGTCAGGGTAGAAAGGAATCGGACCAACCATTGCAATGGAAGATGCAAATTAAGCAATGGGTTGAAGAAATCTTCGCTCGGCTAATGGAGGAGAGAGGGGAAAGTCGAATGGATGTAAGAAGGGATGGTAAGCAGGCCAGTCGCGTCTTCCATGGGGGTTTTCCGCAGGAGTCGTCGCCCAAGGAGAAGATTGATTTCGTTTCGCCGCAAGCCATGAAGCACGTCAGTCACGAGAGCCATGGGGGTTTTCCGCAGGATCAGGTGAAGGTCTACTCTCGCAGAAGCAAAAAGGGTGCACATCATATCGTCTCCTCCCCTCTGTTCACAGGTAGTTTGCCTGACGAAACAGAAAGGAGATTTCCGCCGGAAGCGTTGGGGGCCTTGTCTAGTTTTGTACCTGCGTCACCTTTCACCTGTCCCTTGAATTTCAACATCAACTTTGAATCTCCATCAGCACAATCCCAGTCTTCCCCAGGTACGTGTCTTGTGCATGGCCCTGTTATTAATTGTTCCTTATTAGCTTCTACTTCTGTCGATGGGGCTGACCTTGGGAATGGGCTCAATGAGATGAATGCTATATCGCCACATTCACTGCGTTGTGATGATGAGCGAGAGACTGTCTTGGCCAATGAGGATAGGCATATCAATGGTGAGGAAGAAGAGGACATTCATGTATGGAATAGAGTCAAATTGTTCTCCGAAGATGTTACTGAGGAAGCAGTCAATCTGAAAGGGGAAAGAGTGTCAGTAAGTGCAATGGTTGACAGTTTCCGTAATAGATTAGGAAAGGATGTTGCAGGTAAATCATGAAGATTGTGGCCTGGAATATTAGAGGTCTTGGGGGGGCTGAGAAGTTGAGGGCTGTGAGGGATCTATTTAGTCGATGGCATCCGGAAGTAGTTGTGTTAGTTGAGTCAAAAATTCTGGACATAGATGTCGACTTGATTAGGAGGTTATGGAACATGAGTGGAATTGAATGGGCAAGTTTATCATCAATGGGCAGATCAGGTGGTATAGTTGTCATGTGGGATTCTATTGCTCTACAGGGGGGTTCTGTTCATATAGGGGAGTTCTCAGTGTCCATTCATTTCACTTCAAGGGTAGATAGCTTTTCATGGCTTCTAACTACTGTTTATGGTCCCTGCAGAGCTAGGGGTAGGGATAGCTTCTGGAAGGAGCTTAGACAGAGATTCCCTGGATCCGGGTACCCTTGGGCGGTGTTAGGGGACTTTAACGTCTATAGATACTGCCATGAAACCAACAAAACCCATCCAAGAGTAACTAAGAGCATGAGAGAATTTTCCAATTTGATTCACTATTGCGATCTCATCGACTACCCGCTTGCGGGTGGTTCATTCACATGGTCAAATTTTCAGGACCCTCCCCTTTGCTCTAGGTTAGATAGATGCCTAGCATCGGCCTCTTGGGATGATCATTTCACATCCATGGTTCAACTTTTGCTCCCTAGGCGCACATCTAATCATAGCCCACTTCTGCTGTCAAATGAAAACATAAGAAATGGTCCTGCTCCTTTCCATTTTGAGAATATGTGGTTGGAACACCCCGATTTCCCGGATTTGTTTAAGGAATGGTGGAGATTAGGGAGGGATGGAATCATAGGTTGGGCGGACTATATATTCATGCGGAGTTTGAGGGAAGTGAAAAAAAGCATTAAAGGTTGGAATAAAGATTCTTTTGGGAGACTTGAAAGTAAGAAAAAAGAAGCACTACAGGAACTAGAGAGACTTGACATTAAGGAGGGGAGTGGAATGTGGAATCAGGAAGATCGAGTGAGACGGGTTGAGATTAAAGGTAAAATAGAGGAGATTTTAAGACTCAAGGAAATATCTTGGAGATAAAAATCAAGGATATCATGGCTGAAGGAGGGCGATGGGAATACGGCTTTTTTCCATAAGGTTGCAAATGGAAGAAAATGTAAAAATGCGTTACATAGATTGGAGGTTGAAGATAGGGTGGTTGAGAACATGGAGGAGATTGGGGAGTGCCTAGTGGAATTTTATTCTGAATTATACAGGTCGGATCAAGAGTTTAAATGCCGTTTGAAAGATAGGGGGTCAATCAAAGGTGAATGCAATGGAAAGAGAGTGGCTAGAGAGAGAGTTCGAGGAAGAGGAAATTAGGGAAGCAATTTGGGAATTGGATGGAGATAAAACCCCAAGTCCAGATGGATTCACAATATCCTTTTACAAAATGAATTGGGGGACTATTAAAGACCAGCTCATGAAGGTGTTTGCGGAATTCTTTTCTGGGGGGATTGTGCACAAGATTACTAATGCAACCTTTTTAGTGCTAATCCCCAAGAAACCTGGACCAGTTGGTATCAAGGACTTTCGACCCATTAGCCTTACAACGAGCCTATACAAAATCATTGCCAAGGTCCTATCCCGTAGACTGAGAAAAGTGATTCCTAGTATCATAGGATCATCCCAAAGTGCTTTCATTGAGAGGCGGCAAATAATGGATTGTGCTCTTATTGCTAATGAGTGTGTAGATGCTCAACGTCGTTCTGGCCGTCCGGGAGTAATATGCAAATTGGATCTAGAGAAAGCTTTTGATAAAGTGGAATGGAAATTCTTGGATGCTATAATGGAGTGGAAAGGTTTTGGGTTTAGATGGAGAAAGTGGATCATGGGATGTTTGAGCAAAGTTCAATTCTCTTTTTTGTTGAATGGATCTGTGGTGGGCTTATTTGACTCTTCTAGGGGTTTGCGGCAAGGAGACCCTTTGTCCCCTCTTCTATTTTCGTTAGTGGCAGAGGTGCTACATTGTTTCTTGGATAGCGCAGTGGCTAGGGGTTTGTTTCATGGGTTCTCGATTGGAAGAGATGCTCTCCAAGTGTCTCATCTTTAGTTTGCGGATGATACTATGGTTTTTCTAGAGGCATCTAGGGATCAAATTCTATGGTTAAAGAATATCCTGCATACTTTTCATATGTTATCGGGTTTGAAAGTCAATTGGGCAAAAAGTATGCTGGTTGGCCTCAACATTGAGGATTCTGTTGCTCTAAGCCTTAGCGGAGTGCTCGGCTGTCGGATAGGTGTCCTTCCTATATCTTACCTTGGTTTGCCTCTTGGTGCATCTCCTAGATTAGTGAGTTTTTGGGACCCGGTCATTGAAAGGGTTGAAAAGAGATTAGCTAGATGGAAACGTACTTATCTATCTTTGGGGGGTAGTATCACATTAATTAAAGCTGTATTAGCCAACCTTCCAGTGTACTACATGTCTCTCTTTAGGATGCCTAAAAAGGTAGTGGATATTCTTGAGAAAATCCAAAGAGACTTCTTGTGGGAAAGGAAGCCTCATTTGATTGGGTGGAAAGTAGTTTGCAAGGATAAGGCAAGGGGTGGGGTGGACATTGGGAACCTAGCCTCTCGCAATTCATCTCTCTTGGCTAAGTGGTTGTGGTGGTATAGCATTGAGCAGGAAAGCCCATGGTACCCAGTGATAGCCAACAAATACGGAAGAGGGGTTAATTGGTGGACCATTAATATGGGGGCTCGGCCCATGGGTGCATGCCCATGGAAGGCTGTGATCAAACTGGGAGACACCTCCTATCCTCACATTCGTCTTTGTATTGGTTCCGGTTCCTCTATTCTCTTTTGGCATGATCTTTGGTGGGGGGATTCCCCCTTATCCACTTCTTTTCCCTCTTTATTTTAGGTTGCCAGTCTTCCTAGTGCTGTTGTTTCTGACATCTTGGCTTGGTCTAGCGAGGGTCTTGCTTGGAACTTATCATTTAGAAGGGACTTACGATCCCATGAAGTTGAGGATCAGGCCTCTCTTGTCGATTCTCTCAAAGAATGCTTCATTGACCCACCATCCAGGGATAGGGTTACTTGGACCCTGTCTCACTCCAGGGTTTTTTCATGTAAATCCTTTTTTGCCTCTCATCGTCCATATTCTAATGCCCCACTTGCATATTTTTCAGCCAAAACTTTGGAAACATAGGTTGCCCCCTAAAATTAAGGCGTTTCTCTGGACTGCTCTTTTGTACAGGATAAATACTGCAGATATGTTACAGAGAAGGTGGAGAAGGTATGTTTTACTACCCAACATGTGTTTTCTATGCAAGGAGGCAGGGGAAGGTGTCGACCATATCTTTCTTCATTGCTATTTTGTTAGGGGAGTGTGGAGTCATCTATTTCAGATGATTGATATTCCGTGGGTCTTACCTACATCATTTGGAGATCTTTTACATCAGTGGAGGTTTCCGGGTCTAGGGAGCAGGGGTCGCATTTTAGATGGGTGGATTTTCCATGCAGTGATATGGCATATATGGTTGGAACGTAACCGGAGGATTTTCCGAGATTCCCTTCTTAGTAGGGATCAGGTGATTGATAAGATACTATTGGATGTTGCTTTCTGGGCATCTGTTAGGCCGGAATTTCGTGATTGGAGTTGCACCCAAATATTGAGAGATTGGATGGTGTGTTGCTTTTCTTCCCTTGGGACAAAGGCAAGGAGTGGGGTTTCTTGGAAAGCACCTAGGACTGGCATTACAAAGATAAATGTTGATGGAAGCTCCTTCGGCAATCCTGGTCCTTCAGGCATTGGAGGAGTTGGGAGGGATAGTACGGGGCTGATTATCTTCATTTTTAGTGGTCCGATGGGAGTTGGTAACTCTACTCGTGCAGAGTTGATGGCCCTTTTGTTTGGCCTATCAGAGGCAACTAAAAGGGGATTTTCACATTGCATTATTGAAGGATATTCGTCCACAATCATGAGACGGATGCGAAAGGAGGACTTAGGGTCATGGAGGTTATCCCACATCATTAGCTGCGCAAGATTCTTGGCACGTGAATTGAATGCCTCATTCAGCCATGTACCTAGAGAAGCAAATGGAATAGCGAATAGACTAGCAAAGCATGGAGTACAGAGATTGAACTTTTATTTTGGGCCAGTTATCCATGAGTTTTCTGGGGTGTGTTCAGCTTAGGAAGCTGATCCTTTTTGTTGTCATCATTGTACATGGGATGTTTTTTCAAGGTCTTGGTTTTGGTTTCATGTTTGGGTGGTGGATAGCTCATATGGATAGGTTATAGTTCATACCCCTTTTCGATGTTTTTTGTTTCTGAAAAGGGATCCTCATACTTACTTGTATTGTCATACTCATAGGTACTATGTACCATGTACTTTTCTTCTCTTTTAATCAAATATCATTACTTATCAAAAAAAAAAAAAGAATCAAGGCAAGTAGTCCCTTCAAACTTGCATTAAAATCAGATTTTCGTATTTCTTGGGATCCTTGTTTATACGCATATTTTATTGGGTTTTGATAATCAAATCATTGTATGTTGTGATTTATTTGCTTTATATTGATTTAGCATGTTTTAGAAGTGTTATTAGATGTATTAAAATTGATTTGAAGTGATAAAAGCATGATCTATAGTTTTAGTTTTGATTTTCAGAATATTTAGAAAAATCTGGAAAAGTAGTGAATTTACACAAGCGGCTGAATTGTGGTTCGAGCGCCCTTTTGTTCGTATTCTTTTGCTTAGGTCGCCCGATTCGTAGTTCGAATGCTCAAGCAAGCACCCCGCCTGTGTTTTTTTTAAATTCGGAACCCGAGAGCTAATTTTTAGGATTGAACGAACGCCCGATTGCCGCCCAAACGCCATAACGAGCGTCCAAAGCCTGAGACCCAGAACTTTCACCGCCCGATAAAACGTCTGAGCTTTGTATTGAGCGACCAGATAGAATTTCCAGTTAAACCGAACACCTGAAACACCACTCGAGTGTTACATCAAGCGCCCATTGTCAAATTTTCATAATTAGGAGTTTTGACCTAGTTTTCGATTCTAAACTTGATTTTTAGGGATTCCAACTCATGGACCAACTAGATTAGGGTATTTTGAAAGTGTGTGCATTGGTCAAAGAATTATTTGGATTTTCATAAAGATTTTGGGTACGTTCTACTAAAGTGACTCAAGTTTTGGGGATTTTAGAAAATATGTGGATTTCTATTAACCTGGGTTATATTCAATGATTCCAACACTTGAATTAGGACTAAATGGACATGTTTTGAGTACCAGAAAGGTATAAATATAAGTTGAACCAGATTTGAGTAATTTGATTATATTATAGCTTATGACTTAAAGAGATGGAATGTATAGTTACTTGACATGTATGTGTCTCCTCGTATGGGGGTGTGATTCCGATATGTATATGTCTCCACGTATGTGGGTTTGTTTAATCACGCATGTGATATAGCGTAAGCCTTATGCTCTCGCTTATGTGGTTATTTCATGGCTTATGCCTTATATCCTCGATCCGTGTACTCGGCAGGATACTTCTTTAACCTGTGTACTCGGTTGAAAGAGTGTGTTAATAATATGGTTGTGTTGTACCCAGTCCATGTACTCGGCAGGTATTACTTCCTTAATCTGTATACTCGGTTGGAAAATTGTGTTTCATAGTGTATGCCTTATTGTTCCCCATCTGTGTACTCGGTGGGACTTACTTACATTCTAAATCCGTGTACTCGGTGGGAATGTGGTATTGGTAATTTTGCTTGTTCTTCATTAGCACGTATACTCAGCAGGAAGGTATTTGGGTTACTTAATTATATTGTTTGATTCATGTTTTATACAAAATAGGGATTCTTGTATTGTGTTAAACAATGAAGTCTTTCTGTTTACTGATGTGTTTGGTATTCTTAATATGTATGGTTTGTTTTGCTTTACCAAATTACTCGTTGCATATTTAAAATTGTATAAGATCTATTTTCCGCATAACTACTTGCTGAGATTTTATATCTCACATCATTTTATCGGTTTTGTTTTCAAATACTCCAGGAGAGGACGTTGCGAGATTTGACTCGCAAGGGGACCATATTTTGAGGAAGACTTTTATTTTACTATGTAGGTTTAGGAGTGGTTACTTTCATTTGAATTAGGACCTTTGAATTCCAATTACGAATTGTAATAGGATTATTTTAGTTGGCCTTTACCAGACTTGAACTTATTGATGGCTTTATATAGGATGTTGGTTATTTTATGCTATGCATGATTTGAGGATTTGTATTATTAAAGTCGCACTCTAATTAAAGAAAAAGAAATTAATTATCATTAATGTCTGATTTAGTTTGAGACACAAATTAACGTTCAAGGTTTGGGTTTATGAATTATTAAATAAACTGGGATCCAGGGCGTTACAACCCAAGTCCTTTCGATATTGGAGGAGTTGTGAGAGACTGCACAGGAATGACAACCAATATTTTTAGCGGTACGGTGGTCAATGGCGATTCCACTAGGGCGGAGATTATGGCTCTTCTCTTTGGCCTCTCCGAGGCCTAAAAGATGGGATTTAGGAAGCGTGTGGTGGAAGGTGACTCCATTACGGTCATGAGATGGATGCCAGGAGATATCCTTGGATCATAGAGACTCTCACATTTGATTTGCAGAGCTAGAGACTTGGCACGTGAACTGAATGTATCGTTCAGCCATGTGCCTAAAGAGGCTAATGTGATTACGGACCGGCTCGCTAAGATTGGAGCTTTGAGATCAGATACATACATAGGGCCAGTTTTGGACGAGTTTGTAGGGGCATGTTTAGTTTAGTGACTTTTCCTTTTGGGGGGATACAAGTGTTGTACATGATAGTGTCCATATTGACATTGGTATAAAATTATAGTGCGGTTGAGAGGAGAGGATAGGATAAGGGAAATCATACATACTTGTTAATTACCGTGTAACTATTTTTCTTAATCTATATCATTAATTACAAAATAAAAAACAAACATTTGTATCTTGTGCCCCAAAGAAAGAGAATCCAAGGATCATATTTTTTTGCATTTTGAGCTGATTGGATCCCTTTGGTCTTCCTTTCTTGGATTACTAAGTGTAAGGTGGGGAGGCATAAATATAATATCCCCATCACTTATGTACATTCTATCTTTCAGATACAATATAAATATTCTAATTATCCATCAAAAAAATAAGTTGACTTAACTCTAGGACACTTACAGGCTTAACAAAGAAAATAAAGATTCCCATTTCTCAAGAAAAAGGGGAAACTGACGTACCATTCAGTATTTTTTGCTACTGGTTTGGCTAGCTCGTAACTGATGTATCTTTGATGGGGAAATCAACACAGACAGAGGATCTTTGAAGACATTCTAGTTTTTGTAACAGCCTAGGTTAGCATCAAGGAGGAATTCAGATTTGTCTCTTCCAACAACATATTACAGGATTGGGCTACCGTTGCATTTTTGGACTAACTCCTGCCAGTGTTTTTCAGTTTGCTGGTTTTTTTCAGTTTGGTAGTTATTTTTCTTTCTTTTCTTTTTTTTTTTTTTTGTTTGTTCTTGTTGTTACCCATATCAAATGGGTTTATTGTAACTATGCTGTACTTCTTTAGCATTTAATATATCCTCTCATTACTCATCAGAAAAAAAAAATACATTCCTTTGATAACAATTGAAGAAGTAACTAAAGTAACACATATTACAAATATTTTAACCAAAAAAGGATTCAACCAAAAAAAACTTTTAAAAATGTGATCTTCATTTCTTGTATCTATTTTCTCTATAGAAAATATTTTTTGTGTTTTATCAAATTCTACACAAGCTTTATGGTTTTAGTGATTTCTTATTTGTTCCAAATTTTTTTGTGAAAAAGGTATAGAATATGCCAAATTCCAACATTTTGTATTTTTTTTTCTTTCTTTTCTTTTTCTTTTTGGGTATCTAATGGATATTACAACGGGTGCAAGGCAAGTCTTTGTTCCAATGATCTCACACACAACTCCAAGACCAACATAAATTGAAACCAAAAGTTTAAATACAGCCAGCTACTAGGTATGGAGCCTAGCCAGAACCAAGCTGTTGACATCAATAGTTAAATCCATCTCTATAAAATCTTCAAAAGAAATATAACCAAAAACTTCCTCATAAAAATGATCCAAAGAAAACAAATATGATGGAATAAACAGAGGAAAAAATGGCAATAAGATGTTAATTACCAAGAAAACCGGATATAGTAGATGATTCCCAATATGTTTTGCAAGCACGGCAGAAAAACCCCCATCATTGTTCCCAGTTTAACGTCAGTTGGCTGCATGATACATCCGCATCAAAAGCAAAGCAAAGCATCCAATGGAAATTAAGCAAAGAACCTAGAGCTAAAAAAAAGGCAGTCATTGTTTTACCATGTTATTACTGCATATTGAAATAAAACATAACAATTAAAATTCAAAAATAGTAACAAGGCACTATATATGCCTTAGTGCACATTCTGAGATATCAAACAAAAACATATATTATACAAGATAGTGCAATTTAAAGAAGAAACCATACTCGGATATAGCAGAAATAATGTCATTAACATCTTCCACACAAGCTAACAGATAAATTTTATAAGACAGCTTGAGGCATGCTATAACATATAAAGCAGAATGCTGGCCAGCAAACAAGTAAGTTTTTAATCGGTATCAATATTTTTTTAGTGAAAATATTGTTAAAGGCAAGAAGGAAAATAGAGTACAAGAAACAGACCTCAAGAAAAAGATCTCAAAGAGAGGGGGAAAACACAAGAAAACAAGAGCAAAGAGAACACAAGAAACAACTAATCTTCTCTTGCCCTCACCATATCCAAAGTAAGAATCCCAACAAATGGAGCATCCCTACCCACTGCTCCTCTCGTTAGAGCCTGAAACCTTGTTAGTTCAGCATGGAACATGGAAAAACAATAAGTTCGTAGCCTTGGCCAAACATAGTGTCAGCATAATGATGTGAGATGATCTCTAAGAGAATGACTCTGAATGATTAAGCCCAGAAAATACTGTCTCTTATTCACCCTCCACCTTAATGTTATGAACCCTCTAGTTTTCGCCTCAGAAGAACCATCAACATAGCATGAAGTTCTACCTTATTAGAGAAGGATATCCAGCTGAAATAGAAAATGCATATCTCTTTGCAGCCCCAAAGCACTCATACCCTACAAGTAGCTAGATTGCCCATTTAGAACCCATCAAAATCGATCTTCACAGAGCTCACCCAAGGCAGTCTCAAATCCACCTGATAACAAGCATGAACGAGAATGAAAATGCCACATAAGTCCAGCATCTAATCACAAATGCAACTGAGTGACGTCTAAACTCAGGAAGGACCACAACTCATAATGCAGGCCATGATGGAGTCAATGACTAAACAACAACCTGTCCGCTTATCCTTGAAGAAGCATCTCCTCCTGTCAACCTAGAGCATGGTTTGCAATTTCACCGAAATTTTGTTTTCAGCAAGGTAGCGACACGTAATGACTGGGGAAATCTCAATTTCCTTCCCTTTCATTATTTAAGAGAAATTTAGCGAAATTTTGGCAAAATTTACGCCAATATGTGTTTTTTTTTTGTATTTTTTTGGTTTAATACATTTTTATGGAAATCACGTAGATTATATTAATATTAATGTAGAAATGATAATACAAGGACCCAAACTGAAGGGGAACAAAACAAAAGACAAGCCCAAAAACTGATGTACATAATCCCTATACCCACTATGGCTAATAAATACATATAAGGAATGAGATATTCTGCTCATATGCAAATATTAGAAATCTGGGAGGTCTGAGGAGGGAGTACACACCAAACAACACAACTATCAACAAACTTCCGAACATACTATATATCATAGGCCAATGCGTGAGATGAGAAAACCGGAAAAATCGGGGAGAGTCATAACCCACATAGCACACCACAAAAAAATGGAATCCCGAACATCCTCCCATGATGCCTTAGTTTCTTCAAAAATCCTCCTGTTCCGTTCTTTCCAGACTCCCCATAGAATGGCATAAGGTAGTATCATATATAATGCATTCCCCTTTCTCCCAAGCATGGAAATCCTCCACTGATCCATCATTTGAATAATCTTTCTTGGGAAGCACCATTGGATGTTGCATCTACTCATAATATCCCACCAAATTCGTTGCGAAAATTCACAATGTAGAAATATATGATCAATGGATTCTCCTTGCTTGAAGCATAACACGCATATGTGCAGAGATAGGGCAACAAACGGTCTTCGCCTTTGGAGCGTGTCGCATGTGTTAATCTTATAAAGCAATGCAGACCAAACAAAAACTTTCACCCTAGGAGGAGCAATAGATTTCCAAAGAGAAATAAAAGGAGATGGTGCACCTGGACACTCTCTATCAGCACAGAAATGAGAAACCCACAAAGAGTAGAAAAAGATCAGGAAGGATCAAGGTTCCAGGTGCTAGAATCTGGATAGTCAGGATTAATCACCACATCCTTTAGAGAATGAAAAAGATTGGCTAACTCCTCACAATCCACTGGTCTTGGATCACGAGAAAGAGAAAGGTTCAAGAAAGTCCATCCTCAGACCAAGATAAAATATCTGCAACAAAGGCCTGCATATAACGAACAAGTCTAAACACCCAGGGATACAAAGTTTGGAGAGGGGTCTCTCCCCACCATACATCAAACCAAAAGAAAGTTGAATTTCCGCTTTGAACACAGAACTTAATGTGAGGAAAGAAGCAAGGGAACAAGGTTGAAAGATCTTTCCAAGGGCACACACTTGTCGGTTTGGCCCTAGGATTAATATCCCACCTATTTTCATGAACTCCATACTTGCTAGCAATAACTTTTCTCCACAAGCTCTATTTTTCCACACTAAACTGCCACAGCCACTAACAAAGAAAAGCCTTGTTCCTAGTAATTGTGTTCCTGTAGAACCTATCTGGGATTGGGTCCTCTCTGGGATTTATGGTCCCTGTAGAGCCGCTTTTGGGGAGGAGTTCTGGGAGGAGCTGTCCCATGTCAAAAGTTTAGTTAATCATCCTTGGTGCCTAATTGGAGACTTTAAAGTAATTAGGTTCCCCAATGAGAAGAAAGGGGGCAGAGATCAAGCTAATAGGAGTAAGAGACACTTTTCCAGATTCATTGATGATTTCAATCTCGTTGACTACCCTACTAGGGGTGCTTGTTTTACCTGGTCAAATTTTCAAGAACCCCCTATTTGCAAACTCATAGACAGATTTCTTGCTTCTTCTAACTAGGATGACCACTTCACTTTTGTTATTCAAAGTGCTCTTCCTAGACCAGTTTCGGATCATTGCCCTTTACTCATCTCTACCGAATTTAATCTTAGAGGTCCATTTCCTTTTCAGTTTGGAAACATGTGATTAACTCATAAGGATTTTCCAGATTTGGTTAAAGGTTTGTGGGAGAATGGTAGAGTTGGAAGCGCTCGTTGGCCCGGTATCACCTTTCTTGAGACCCTTATATTTGTCAAGAATAGCATTAAGTCTTGGAACAAGAATGTGTTTGGCAAAATTAAAACAATTAAAAATAGAATACTAAAGGAAATTGATTTCCTTGACAAGATAGAATATAGTAGGAGTCTTGAGGACAATGAAAGGGTTAGGCGTGTTGAGTTGAAAAATGATTTGGAGATCGTTTTAAGGAGAGGAGATGGTCTAGAGACAAAAATCTAGAGCTCTTTGGATTAAAGAAGGAGATGGTAATACAAAATTTTTTCATAGGATTGCATCTGGGAGAGCTAAGAAAAATCTTATTACTAGTCTTATGGTTGGGGAAGAGTGTCTTGTGGATGAAGAGAGTAATTCCAAGCATTTACGGATCATTTTACTCAGCTGCTTAAATCTGATCAGGATTTTAATTTTAGCATGAACCTTGAGGACACAGAGAGATTGGATGACGACCAAAGATTTAATCTTGAAAAGAATTTTGAGGAGCAGGATCTTGATGCAATTAAGAGTCTTGGTCAAGATAAAGCTCCCTGTCCAGATGGTTTCTCCTTGCCTTTTTATCTTAATAATTGGGATGTGGTGAAACATGATCTTTTGGAAGTTTTTAGGTAGTTCTTTCACAACGAGGTGATTAATAAGTCGGTAAACTATACTTTTTTGGTTTTGATCCCTAAGAAGGAAGATCCAAATAATGTTAAGGATTACCCTCCCATTAGTCTGACTATGAGCCTATATAAATTCATTTCCAAAGTTCTTTCTATCTGACTAAGCAAGGTGATGAGTTCATTAGTCACCCATAATCAGTCTGCTTTTATTGGCAGCTGTCAAATTCTTGATATTGTTCTTATGGCCAACGAATGCACTGAGGATAGAGCTAGAACAGGGATCCCTGGTATTGTGTGTAAGTTGGACTTAGAGAAAGCCTATGATAGGGTGGAAAGGAATTTTCTATAATCTGTTCCTAAGTGGAAGGGCTTTGGTCCTAGATGGAGGAAGTGGATTAGTGGATGCATTAGAAATTTCTTTTATTCCTTCATTCTCAATGGCCACGTGAGAGGTCCGCGCTCCCCCCCCCCCCCCCCCCCCCCCCCCCCCCCCCCCCTCTCTTGAGATCTACGTCAAGGATGTCCCCTATCTCCTTTACTCTTCTCCCTTGTTGCTGATAGCTTTAGTAGAATCATGTCGAGGGCTCAGAGATCAGGTCTTATAAGAGGGTTTGAAGTGGGCAGAGAAGATGTCAAAGTATCCCACCTCCAATTTTCAGATTATACCATTCTATTCTTAGATGTATGGAGTGAATAAAAAGTATCTTGTCATGTTTTGAGTGAATTTCAGGGATGAAATGTAATTTACATAAGAGCATTATTTCTGGTATTCAAATTGATCATGATCTTCTTCATAGATGTGCCGAGATTCTTGAGTGCCCCATTGTTAACCTCCCCATTAGATATCTTGGCCTTCCCCTAGGTGATAACCCTAGAAGATTGGTGTTCTGGGAGCCTGTGTTGGAGAAAATCAATCGAAGGCTTACCCCATTCAAAGAAGAATTACGTGTCCCTTGGGGGTAGGATCACCCTGATCCAAGCATCCCTAGCCCAACTCCCCTACATATTTTCTTTCCCTTTTCCAAGCTCCAAAGAAGATTCTTAGGAGCATTGAAAAAATCCAGAGAGACTTTTTGTGGGATGGGATGGGTCCAAAGAGAGATCATCTTGTGAATTGGGAGGTTGTATGTAGAGATAAGTCTAAAGGAGGCCTAAATTTGGGCAACACAATTACTAGGTTTAATACATTTATAATGCATATATGGTGTAAAATAAATCTAAAACATCCAAGAAAACGCATCCACTGATCCACATAGAATGTGTTAAATATATTATAGTAATTGTATTGTACTCAATTTTTAACTCTTTTGTATGTGTTAATTTGATTAGTAATATTAGATGTTATCTCATTTCCCTTGATTTTCTATATATATATATATTGATGAATAATGATAATGATATATATTAATATGAGAAATAAGTACAGTATAAATACAAGTATATATGCAGATTAGGCTGTCCTCAAACCTCAAAAGGGCAAACAACCTCACAAGCAAAACCACCCATTATAGAAATAAGACACCACTCCCATATACAACAAGTTTCCTTCATAGCCATATCGCTCTCCAATAAACAAAGCTCTACAAACTCATCAGAAACTAGGCCTACATATGTATCTGATCTGGTCGCTCCATACTTAGCCAACAATCCGCAGTAACATTGGCCTCCCTAGGCACATGACTGAATGAAACGTTCAGTTCATATGCAAGGATCAAGCTCTGCTAATGAGATGTGAGAACCTCCACGAACCATAAACATCACTACGCACCCCATCTCACAACCGTACTAGAATCACCTTCTACAAGAAAGTCCCTCCTACCCCTCTTTTTAGACTCCTCAAAACCAAAAGAAGCGCTAGAATCTCCGCCCGAATGGAGTCACCAACCCCCAACTATACCGCAAAAGATGAAAGAAATCTCTCCCACACTGTTCCTTACTGCTCCTCCAATACCAGAAGGACCAAGGTTACTCAAAGAACTTCCATCAACATTCATCTTTAGATATCCCTGCTCCGGCACTCTCCACCTAACCACCTCCTCTCCTGTAGACAACACTGAAGAGCAACAGCACATCCTTTAGTCTCTTACAACCTGTGAGCACGTCCACCTCTAAACTAATGTGTGATAGATGCCCAAGAAGCTACAGACCCCAAAATGATATCAAACAACTGATCTCTAGGTAAGCATTCAATCGTGGAAAATCCTACGATTCCTCTCCATCCACACATGCCACACAACTGCATGGAACACCATCCCATATATAATGCAACCCCTACTCCCTAATCCTAACATTCTTCACTGCTCAAAACAAGCACCAATGGACGAAGGCACCACCCAAGAGAACTCTATCATCTGAAAGAAACGCGTCCATATCCCCCACATAAAACAGTAATGTAGAAACAAATGATCTATACACTCCCCCTCCCTACATAGAAAGCATATGTTAGGCGATAAAGCATACCTCTTCCACCTCCTCTGTATAAGATCCATTGTATTTATCTTGTACAAAAGTGTTGTCCAAAGAAACGCCTTTATCTTTAGGGGCACCCTAGGTTTCCAAAGTTTTAAAACGGGAAAAGGCGCAAAGGGGAGCAAGACGATCTGGGTGGGACATATAAAAGAAGGATTTACAAGAAAACACTCCAGAATGAGAAGGGGCCCATACAATCCTATCACCAGATGAAGGATCCAAAAAACAATCTTGAGAAATTCAAATAAGGAGGCTACCTCTTCAAGTTCATTGGGTCTTAGATCCCTTTTGAACTAGAGATTCCATAATAAACCCTCACTAGACCAAGACAGAATGTCCGAAACTAGAGCATCGGAAGAAGACACAACAATCAGCAACAATGGGAACTTTACAGCAAGGATAAAACTCCCCACCATAAATCATGCCAGAAGCAAATGAAAACCCCAAAACCAACACAGAAACACACATGGGGATGGAAAAAATCCCTCAAACTAACAATGGCTTTCCAAAGACATCCCCCCGCAGGACGAGCCCTCACATTAATGGACCACCAATTATCTCCTCTTCCATATTTATTGACTATCATCTAATGCCAAAGGCTTTCCTGCTCAATGCTGAAGCACCACAACCGTTTAGCCAAAAGAGATGAATTGCGAGAGACCAAATTGCCAATGTCCACTCCACCCCTATCCTTGTCCAAACACACTTTTTTCCACTCAACCAAATGCATCTTCTTAAACCCACCAACCTCCCACAAAAAGTCTCTTTGTGCCTTTTCAAGAATGTCCACCACTCTTTTAGGCACCCTAAACAAAGACATATAATACAACCGGGAAATTAGCCAACACAGATTTTATCAACGTAATTCTACCCCCAATTGACAAATAATTTCTCTTCCACATGGCCAAACGCCTCTCCACTCTCTCAATGACCGAAACCCAGAAACTCATCAATCTAGGAGATTCCCCAAGGGGTAGCCCTAGATATGATAAAGGCAACTGCCTTACCTGACAGCCTAGAGCCCCACTAAAAGATGACACTTCTTCCTCTCTTACATTCAAGCCCGTCAACATATTTTTCCCCAATTCACCTTCAAGCCAGAAACCATATGGAAGGTGTGCAAAATGCTTTTTAGCTATAACACCTAGTCTCTAGACGCCTCCAAAAACACAATGATAACATCTGCAAATTGCAAATAAGACACCATAAGATCGCCTCTACCAATCCTAAATCCTTGAATAAGATCCCTCTCAACTGCAGCATCAATAAAACAATGAAGAGCCTCAGCCACTAGCATAAACAAAAATGGAGATAAATGATCCCCTTGACGCAAAACCCTAGACGACTCGACTATTCCCACAACTGACCCATTCAAAATGAACGAGATTTGCACCTTATTCAGACACCCCATAATCCACTTCCTCCATCTAACTCCAAAACCTTTCCAATCTAAGACAGAGTCTAAAATTTTCCATTCTACTTTATCATATGCCTTCTCAAGATCCAATTTACAAAGCACCCCTGGCTCGCCTGACCAAATCCTACAATCCACACATTCATTATCAATCAACACGCAATCCAGAATTTGTCTCCCTTCAATACACGCACTTTGAGATGAACCTATGATACTGGGGAGAACCACCTTTAGTCTTCAAGATAGCACCTTCGCAATTATTTTTTATAGAATGGTGGTAAGATTAATTGGACGGAAATCCTTAATTTCAATTGCTCCAGGCTTTTTTAGGATTAGCACTAAGAAAGTCGTATTTGTGATTTTATGCACAATCCCACTCAAATAGAATTCATCAAACACCTTAATGATTTCCAACTTTATTGTCTCCCAACTCATCTTGTAAAATCAATCGTGAAACCATCTGGCCCAAAGCCTTGTCCCCATCCAATTCCCAAACTGCCTTCTTAATTTCCTCTTCCTCAAACCCTCTCTCTAACCACAATTTCAATGCATCATCCACCTTCAATTGACCACATTCTTTCAGACGACATGTAACTTCTTGCTCGAACCTAAATAACTCTGAATAGAAACTTACCAAACTACTCCCAATCTCCTCCATATCCCCCACCATTCTTCCATTTACTTCTAAACGATAAATAGCATTCTTGCTTTTCCTCCCATTTGCAACCCTATGGAAAAAAACCATATTCCCATCACCCTCCTTCAACCACAATACCCTTGACTTCTGTCTCCACGATATTTCCTCAAGTCTCAAAACCTCTTCCAAAGATTCCTTAATTTCTAATCTCCTCACCTGATCTCCTGATCCACAAATCACTTCCTTTTCTACTATCAATTTCAGCCAACTCCTCAAGAGCCATCTTTTTCTTATTTACTAATCTCCCAAAGGTCTCTTTATTCCATTTCTTGATATCCTTTTTTAACTCCCGCAACCCTCTCATAAAAGAGAACCCAGCCCACCCTAAAGTACCATTCACACCCTTCTTCCACCAATCCTTCACCAAGTCACAAAAACCGGGGTGCTCCAGCCACATATTTTCAAATCGGAAGGGGATCGAACCAATTCTTCTAAACTCATTTGACATCAATATAGGACAATGATCCAATATAGGTCTAGGAAGAAGAAACTGACCCATAAAAGCAACATGACCATCCCACCCTCCCGAAGCCAAACATCTATCCAACCTAGAGCACAATGGAGGATCCTGAAAATTTGACCAAGTGAATGACCCCCCAACCAAAGGATAATCAATGAGTTCGCACTGTTGTATCCATGTAGAGAAATTTCTCATACTTCTAGTCAGCCTAGCACAACTTTTATTCGTCTCATGAGAATATCTATAGACATTGAAATCACCTAGGACCACCCAAGGGTATGCTGAGCTAGTACAACTTTGATACAATTCCTGCCAGAAATTTTCTCTCTCTAGCTCGACATGGACCGTACACCGCAGTCAATAACCATGAAAACCCATCATGTTTATCACAAAACTGAACTGAGACGGAATGTTCCCCTAATATTACCTCCCCACCTTGGAGGGCACAAGAGTAAAACATCACAATGATCCCACCTGATCTTCCAACCGATGGAAGAGTAGCCTATTCAATTCCCACCACATTCCATACCCTCCTAATCAATCCAACATCTACCAATTGGACTTTGGACTCAACTAATACCACCACCTCCGGCTTCCACCTACTACAAGTATCCCTCACCGCAATTTTCTTATCCCTACCCCCTAGACCTCTAACGTTCCAATCTACAATCTTCATGGTCCACCAATATCGCCTTCTCCTAACCTACTCCTAAAGCTCTCTACGACCAAACTCAAAGGAACACAATCACCTTTAGAGTTCACAACTTCCTCAATAACTTAGAGAAACCTGTAACCTTATCCCACAAACAAGCTCCCTCCTCTACCGCACAACTAAGACCCTCTTGTCCATTGACAGAATTTACCTCTCGCAATTCACCCCTTCCACCCAAAGGCAGTGGCACCTCAGCACAAGCAGAAGTAGTCTGAGGATCAAGCACAGCCCCTAGACCAGAAGAAGAAGATAATAAATGATGCTTAATATTTGGGCTGCGTGCAGGAGACATACCTTAGAATAACCAACGGATAGCAGGAGGCGAGTCCACAACAAAAGACGAGCAATCAAATGAGTAGGAGCATGGCAGATGAAGCCACTAGAACCTAGATGCCCCATGATAATCCAGCGATAATCTCCTCTTACCTTTGCCAGGACGATTGCAGGTCCATGACAGAGGAAGGGATTCAATATTCTTACCAGCCTTCTTTCCTTTTCTAGAATACACTTTCCATTGCGATTCCGGCGGCGAGATACCCAGTCGACCCTCTTTATTATGATCAACATCTTCCTTCTCCTTCAACCACGACCCTGCTTTAGATCCATTGTCACGCACACTTCCATGCCCTTGATCCTCCTTACCCTGAACACTATCGAGGTGGTGCTTCCCCACCCCAGAAGGCACGGCTACAACACCATCTCCATTCACAGTGCCATTCCTCGTCGCAGATGATCGGTTTCCGTCTTGAAGCTTAGACACCTTCTCTCTTATAATACGATCACACACATCTTCCACCCATCCTTCAATCTGCTTTCTCCAAACTTGAGATGCAGCCATCACAAAATCAGGATTAGCGGTCCCAGAAAAACCCCCATGAACACCACTCCCACCATCAAAACTAGAACACTCCACCCTATTTGATGGCTCCAAATTTTTTGCCTCCTCCCCTTCCTCATCACTGCAAACACCGGACCTTCTCGCCCTCTACTCCCCTGATTTCTCCTTTCCGACTCCCTGCGAATTCACTTCATTTTGCCTTTCCAGGATCTCCTCTAGTTCAGCAAAACACCCCAAAAAAACCTCCTCACGTGAGCTTGAGAAGACAAATGGGCCTGAAACCCATTCTCATGACCCAAGCAACTACCATTAAAACCCCTAGGTCTAGGAACCGCTTCAAACAATCGGCCTGAACCCGACGGACCCGACAATTCAAATTTGTGCCCAGAGACTGATCCATGTTCATCATCTCCTCTGGTCGACTGTTCTACAGCACATCTCTGAACAACCTCGAGTCCCTAACACCCTCCTGACGACGGCTTTCTTCCACTTCTACCGGAATGGAAATTCCCTGTATTCTCACCGACATGATCTCCACTAGCACTTCACATTCTACATTACCGTCCCAAACAACGATAGACCTAGGCATGTTTTTGCGTAGCTCTTCTGTTACCCTCATTGTAACTCCTCCGGCCAAGGTCCAAGACATAAGCAATGATCCCATCTCCTTCACTCCTCCGCACACCTTACCAATAGCTTCAAATGACACGACTGACCACAAATGGACAAGCACACCTATTAAGACAATCCAAACCCCGCCTGATGACGCTTTATCGACCCCATCTGCGAACCCTAATGGCCACCTGGAGAAAGAGATTTTCCTACCATGCCCTCTCACTTCCGCTATCAAAGTTAATCTATCGACTTCTTCATCAAATTCCATAAATATCACGAACGCCATTGGAGATATGGAAATGAAAGGTTTCTTTTGATGGGCATGGATACCTCTGATGTCCTCCGACTGGACTTTCTCCCAATTCATGATTGGTCCACACACCTTGCACAGTATCGGGAAATTCCAACAATCTTCAAGCGAAATCGGGTCCTGCATGATGGAGATCTTTGGCGGCTTTCCATCTTCGTCAATTCAAATATCTGTAGAATTTCTACTCACCCACTTACTGGCAACACCATCCGCCTTCACCACCTTCGGGTATGAGCATGGCGAAGCATCACAGCCCCACAACACAAACTCCCATCCCACGAATTCATTTTCCTTTGGTAGCATCAACATTGCTCCTCTTCCTTTGCGAGAACAAAGACAGTTGAATAAAACATCCTCTCCAATTTGACTTGAGCTCCATCACCACTACTCCGTTAGTCTGCCTAAAAGACCCTAAGAAACCCAGCTGTTCCTTACTCCTCATTCTCACAATCTTTGAACAGAACCACTTTGTGCCTTGACTTTCCAATACCACCACCTCGAAGAAACGGTGACTATGTTCCGATGGTCGCATCTCCGAACCATTCTTTCCCTCACGCTTCTCAAAACAAAATCTCTTATTTCCAATCTTCACCTCACGAACATCTTTCGATCTCTAGTAAAATCCCCCCATCGGATCCGTGTAAATGCCGTTTGTCACAAGAGCACCATTCGCACAAGGTATGTCGTTCGTCACAAGAGCAACATTCGCACATGGTATGCCGTTCACCGTTCGCACAAAACCCTCGCACAAGGTACGCCGTACACACAAGATATGCCAATCGCCATTCGTCTTCGCACAAGGTACGTCATATAGCTTTGTCGTCATCACTATTCACTCACGCCTTTGTCGCCGTTCTCTCACACCTTCGTCACCGTTCGCTCACACCTTCGTCGTTGTTCGCTCACACCTTCGCTCTTAGATTTTATATAGATAATATGCATTAAATGACTTCTACTTTAAAAAAAAATTTTGATACATTTAAAAGTCCTTTTATTTTCCTGAATGTTTTGGATTTATTTTACACCCATGTATGCATTATAAATTTATTAAACCAAGAAAATACAAGAAAAACACATATTTCCACCATTTCCCCTTGCTAGGGAAATCTCGGGAAATTTTACCAAAATTTCAATGGATCTTGCTAGCAAAATTTTAGCGAAATGCGAAATTGCAATCCTTGTCCTAGAGGACCACATGATAAGTAACAATAATGCTCTATGCATTAACCAACCCATCTTTCCAAAACTAGGAATCTCCACTAGTCAAATAAGTGACATATACCACCAGGCATAATCAAAGCTATCTTGATAAAACAAAGAAGATGCACCAAGCATCCCTAGCAAAGTACAAAAATACCTTACCTAACTTAGAATTCTGTGATGAATTGAGCAAAAGCTGCTTTTCTTATCCCGAGTTTCTCAAATCTCTAAGCTCAAAAGGTTTAAGATTTACTTAAAATTATAAAAATAAAAGAAAATAAGGAATAATGGTGAACAAGGCATACAAATTGGAGAGAACTTCAAGAATAAAGTAGGCGAAAATGAAAGGAATTAGTGAGTGGGCGAAAACTCAAAGAGCCAAAAATTCCTTCCTCCAGATTTGTACTTCTATTTATAGTTTTCAAAATCTGAGATCTGGGGCCTAAACTGTGTCCGGAAAATGGTTTATTATTTGCAGAAGAAGCTACCGAATTGGTGGCAAAATTCAAATGTTCAAACTTGCATACTAAACAGTTTCCTAGAAACAATTGACAGCAGAAGGCTTACAGTGTAGCTTCAGCAAACAACTTATAGGACAGTTTTAGCTTTCCTCCACATTAGCTGTTATTTGAATATTATTTAAGTAAAAGTCTTCATCAATTTTATTCTCCATTTACTTAGGCTATGTATGGAACCTTGGAGTTTGAGAGGTTGGAATGAAGGAAAGATATACAAAGAGAAAAGTTGTTAAAAATTTTTATTTCCTTCTCTCTTTGGACTCTCCAAAAAGGTAGAGATTTTGAAAGAAAATAAAGAAAGCCCATCATCACTACCACCATCCATCCACTCATTGACAATGCCCCCACCCACCACCAACAACACTACCACCACCCACCCACCAACAATGCTCACCCACACTGCCACTCACCACCATTCCCCCAGCACCAATAGCACTACCCACCCACCACCGCACCCACAAACACCACCACCACCACCACACCTACCAACACCACTGCTCACCACCCCATAACCAATACCACTAACCCCCCCCCCCCCCCCCAACCACTCACCACCACCCCACAACCACCACAACTCACCACTCTATAACCAATATATTTATGGATATCGAATGTATGTTTGGTGTCTTTCTCTATGAAAAAGTAAGCTGGAAGCCTTTTCAATTTCTTTTTTTTTTTTGATCGGTAATGAAGAAATATATTAAAAAGAAGCTGAAAACAGGGTACAATGCTGTACACCAAAGGTGTACATAAACCTCATCCCCTCCCCATCCTTACAAATCATTGAAATCCTTACACATTAATACATCATGACATTTCAATCCTTTACAAGATTCAACTGCAGACGCCCAATAAAGGATAAAACTAAGAGAATAATTGAAAAGAGCATCCTGAGGTCTTTCCTTATTCTCAAAAATCCTGTTATTTCGTTCCTTCCAAACTGCCCACATCACTGCCCCCGGTGTTAACCGCCAAAAGACCTTGAAAGGAGAGTCTCCTTTTGAGATCTTCCAACATAAAAGAAGCTGAGAAACACCTTGAGGCTGGGCCCAAGCTACACCAAACCTGGATAAGAACTCATTCCAAACTCCACTTGTGATTGGGCAATGAATGAGGAGGTGATTGACTGACTCCGCATCCGCTCTACAAAGGCTACATCTATTAGGAAGCTGCCAGCCTCTCTTCATTAGATTATCCAAAGTCAAGATTTTCTCCAGTACCGCTGTCCACATAAAGAACCCTACCTTTGATGGGAGTAAAGGTTGCCATAACAGATTGTGGACCTTGAAATTAAGATTCCGCTTACTAATAAACCCATACAGGCTCTTCACAGAGAAAACCCCATCACTGCTCCTTGACCAGCTCATAACGTCTTGATGAGAACCAAAATCCTTTCCATTGATGCACTCCAGAAACTGGGACAAGTCTTCCAATTCCCAATCAAACATACCTCTTCTGAACTGCAAATTCCATTGTACGCCTCCCACCCCTAAGGAGTACAGGTCTGCAACAAAGGCATGAGGGGCTGAAGATATATTATAAAGTGTAGAAAATTGCTCCTTGAGAGCTCCACCAGAGCACCAAGGATCCGACCAAAACTTAACCCTATCTCCCCTCCCCACCTGAAACTTCACTCCTGCCTCAACCAGGGGAGACAATCTGCATATGGGCCTCCATAAGCTGCAACCAATTCTCCCATTCACCTGGTCAGGAAGCCACCTTGTCTCATCATAACCATACTTAACAACAATTAATTTCCTCCAAAGGCTGTTTACCTCCTGGCCAAACCGCCAACACCACTTCGCCAAAAGGGCTCTATTAAAAAGCCGCAAATTCCTTATACCCAAGCCACCATCCTCCTTTGGGTTACAAACCTCCTTCCAAGAAACCAGATGATACTTATTGGACTCCTCCCCTCCTGCCCATAAGAAGTTCTTCTGTAACTTCTCAATGGCCTCAAGTACTGAAATCGGAGCTAATAAAGCAGAGAGCATATAAGTTGGGTGGTTAGATAAAGAACTCTTGATCAAGACCATCTTACCACCTTTCGATAAAATACTCCCCTTCCAAGCCGACAACTTCTTTTTCATCCTCGATATCGTTGGTTCCCAAATCAATTTGGATTTAAAAGCCGCCCCAATAGGAATTCCGAGATAAGAAGTAGGAAAAGACCCCAAACGACACCCCAATAGACCACAGAAAGTAGAGGAATTGCCACTTCCTCCAACATCAAAAAGCTCGTTTTTCTGAAAATTCACTCTCAAACCCGAAAGGGCTTCAAAGCAATTCAGGATTGATCTCACCACTAGAAGTTGAGAGGCTTGCGCCTTGCAAAAGAGCATAGCATCGTCCGCAAAAAGTAAATGAGAGATAGATAAAGAGCCTCCTCCCACCTTCACCCCTTCAATAAGCCCCATATTTTCCGCCCTAGCAATCAATCGACTAAGAGCTTCCATAACCAGCAAGAAGAGTAAGGGGGAAAGGGGATCCCCTTGTCTCAGACCCCGAGATGACCGAAAGAAACCGGCCGCCACTCCATTAACCAAAACAGAGAAAGATGCTGAAGAGACGCAGGTTTCCATCCAAGATCTCCATTTGGCCCCGAAACCCATCCTCCTCATAATGTACCATAAAAACTTCCAATTCACATGATCGTATGCCTTCTCAATATCCAACTTGCAAAGAATCCCATCAACATCCTCCCTTTGAATGGAGTCCACACATTCACTAACAATCAGAACACCATCCATAATTTGCCTCCCCCCTAAAAATGCATTTTGATAAGGAGAAATAACTTCCGAAAGCACCTCCCTCAATCTTTTAGCAAGGACTTTAGAAATGATTTTATAGAAACTCCCTACCAAACTAATGGGCCGATAATCTCTTAATGAAGCCGCACCTTCCTTCTTAGGAATGAGGGAAATAAAGGTGGCATTCAAACTCCTTTCAAAATGAGATGAATTATAAAATTCTTGAACTGCTCTCATGAAATCCGCCCGAATATGGCCCCAACAAAGCTTGTAGAATTTGATAGTAAACCCATCCGGCCCCGGGGCCTTATCACCTTCCAACTCCTTGATAGCCTCCAACACCTCTTCTTCCCCCAATTGCCTTTCCAACCTATCCCTGTGATAATCAGAAATCAAATCAAACTCCATACCATCCAGCAAAGGTCTAACATGGACTTTCTCTATGAAAAGGTCTTCAAAGTAAGCTGCTGCCGCCTTCTTAATTTCATCTTGTTCAAGCAATAGGGACCCATCCACCTCCAGGTGGTCAATGGAATTAGCTCTCCCTCTAGCTGAGGCCATCCTATGGAAAAACCCTGTGTTTTTATCACCAGACTTAAGCCATAAAGCCCGTGATTTCTGCCTCCAACTGATCTCCAATAATGATGCAGCCTTCTTGAAGTCCAACTTCAAACTTCCCATCTCCTTCCAATCATCAAGCGACAGGGTCCCTTCCTCTTCCGATTTTTCTAACTCTTTCAATCTCGCCATAATACCCTCCAGCTTCTTATCCACTCTGCCAAACACATCTCTATTCCACTCCTTAATCTTGCACTTTAGCGCGCGAAGTTTTCTGGAAAACACAAAGGAGGCTGACCCTTTAAAATTCATCTCACTCCATTTTCCCACCAAGTCCATGAAGGATTTATCTTCAAACCACATATTCTCAAATCTGAAAGGTGTTGCTTTCCGAAACTCATTCTGACTAGTGAGCAATAATGGAGAGTGGTCAGAAACTGATCTAGGCCAAGCAAAGACGCTAAAATTGGGAAAAGATCTCTCCCACTCCAAAGACACAAGGAATCGGTCCAATTTAGACAGATTACGGGAAAGCTGACTTTTAGACCAAGTAAACCTCGAGCCTTTAAGGGGGGCATCAATCAGATGAGAACTATCAATAAAGGAAGAAAAGTCGGCCATGACTTTAGAACAACTCCTCCCACTTGTTCTTTCCTCCGGAAATCGAACCACATTAAAATCACCTCCGATACACCAAGGAGTTCCCCCTATTCCCCTTGCCTCAGATAGCTCCTTCCAAATTAACCTTGACCTGGAATGGTCATTCGGCCCATAGACAGCCGAAAAAAGCAATAACTCCGAGCTAACCGAAAATTTCAACAAGACAGATAAGGAGTAAACACCCACCCAAGTCTGAGCTAAAAGAAACTTGTTGCTCTTCCATGCTAGAATCATACCACCTGATGCTCCCTGAGCCGGTAGGGAAACCCAATCCACACTATCCTTCCTCCAGAACTCCCCCACCACAGACTTGGGAACTGTGGCTAACTTTGATTCTTGTAACATAAGAATGTCAGGATCCCACATCCCTAAACTTGCCTTGACTCTTCCCTTCTTATCCTGGGCATTGAGCCCTCTCACATTCCAAGAAATAATTTTCAAGAGCATTGGAACAACATAAACAACCCAACCAACACCAGTATCGATTCCTCTTAGGAGGTCCTCACAAATTAGGACACCTTCAAGGGGTCTCTCGGCGCTCCCCTATTCAACCCCATCTCCCTCCTTCCTTCAATAGATGCAAAAAGGGCCTGCACCTCCTCCTCAGATCCCTGGAAAGAAACTCCAAGTGCCTTACTAAGATTCATTATATTATTGTCAACCCATGCGGATGCCTCACTGTTCCAAATAGGCGAAAGAGAGCAGATCTGGTTCTCCATTATGAGACCACCATTGTTAGCCAACGTCATCCACCCATCATCCTCGATACGGAGAGGATTCGACGAAAGAAGCTCCTCCGAAGAACCATCACCCCCTTACTATCAAGAACCGAAGCTGAAACAGGACAAGATCCCTGACCGTTGGGATTAGCAACCGAAGCCCCCAACTGAGTCCTGCCATCCTCCTCATCCGAGAGACAACGATCGGAAGAAGAAGATTCGATTGCCTGGACGGGCGCCACAATAGGAGATGAAGGAACAAGATGAGGAATCTCTACACCAGTATAAGGGCCACCGTCGTCCCCTTTTGCAAAGTCATGCGGCAACGTAAGTGGTAGGAAGCCATCTACAGAGTGCGCTTGCTCCAGATCCAAGCTCTGACTAAGTTTCCTTTCCCTCTTACGACGACGCCTTGAATAACAGACCAGATTTTTCTGCTCGTCCCCTGAATAAATCTTCGATTCCCCCATCTTTGCTTTATCTACCATTTCAAGGGACATCTTCTCCCTTCGTAAGGCCTCCACCTCGCCATGTTGACCCAAACAACACACACTGCAATTTCGCGACACCCATTCTTCAATATGAGCTATACGTCCATCAAATGAAGAAATCGATCTCTCCAGACTACTACAAAACGACTTGAGATTAAGGTCTGGGAAAGGATCCCCTTCCACCTGACAAGATTCAGCCACCCCACTGCTTGGCCCAGAACCCCCGCCACTCAGCCCATCACTTGGCCGAGAAACCTCACCATTTGGTTCATCACATGGCCTTCTTGGGTTCACGTGGCCTTCTACCCCGATACTCTGGGCCTTCCCTTGGGGTCAATCTCCATTCAAATTTAACCCATCTGACACAGTAGGACTGCTACCCTCAGCTTGTAGCACAACACTCACGTCTTCCGACCTTAAAGGATGACTTCCACCAAGAATTTCCCCATGCTGCCCTTCAACGACCAAATGATTTCCCACAAACTCCCTGCCACATCGGTCATCATCAACCTCCCTTCCCTTCTTCGACTGCATTTCAAGTTCTGGAATATCCAACGTCTCATGATGCACTAACTCAATAAAAATTTCAGACCAGAACTCCCCATCCCAGACATTCAAGCATCTAGGTATCCTTCGAGCAATTGATTCACCCACTTTAATTGATATAGCACCATCAGTCTGGACATTGCCCAACTGCTTAAAACCTCCCAAGCAATCCCCAATACCTTTAAAAGTTTGCTAGGCCAAAAGATGCGGAGGAATTCCATACAGACTAATCCACCACCCTTCTTCACTTATAGGTCCAGCTTCCGATTTGAACTCTTTACACCACCAATTAACTGAAACCAGTGATCCCTTGCAACTAAAAGGGCTATTAGCTACGGCCCTCTCAGCATCCAAACCAGAAGACACAAATACCACAGCTTCCTCCGAGCCTAGAGGGATGAAAGATGGCTTCCACTTTCTCCCCCTCTTCTGGAAACAGCAATCCAAAAACTCTTCCCACTTGACAGGCGTTGACGCCCTGCAACAAAGTGGAAACTCCCAACGTCTTCCCATGCTCTGTTTTGGTCTTTTAATTTCCATAGCTAAATCCCTGCCTTCCCTCAAGAGCTTGGATGAAGTTAAATTCACCTTACATAAGGAAGGGAAAGCAATGCTAGGAGGGATACACTGTTCCATTAAACGCTGCCGGCCATTATTTCCAAGGGGCAGAGGAGGCCTGTCCACACACAAACTACCCTCTCTCAACCCTTTCTCCTCACCAGACACCTTCGACTTCCCTTTCATTTCAAAAGATAAGCTCTCCCAAGCATCCAGAACAAACTGCCACTTTATCCTTTTATCCTCCATTGGAAGCATCACCATCCCACCTTCTTTAGATTTCTTAAACACAGACACCACCAACATTTTGCCTCTGTTATTCGTCCAAATTTTTGCTGTAAAAAAACGGCCGCCCATCTCCGTTCGACCCAAGGTACCAACACTTCGGCTAAAATTCTGAGCCTTATCAACTACGTTCAGAAGCCATCCAATGTCTGTACCATGGAATTGAACCCAAGTAGTGAACTTCCTATTCCTCTCAACCAAACGAAAGGTGACTCCCTGCTTCCCAGAAGACCGAACAAACTGAAAAATTTTATTCTCAATCCTTACTGATCTCCTCGCAACCTCCATCCTCCGATTACCCTCTACCTGGCGACTACAACCTCCTTGGGCCGGTTGCGTTCTCTTAACGACTTCCGCGTAGGATGGAGCCGTTCGGGACATGACCTTCAACGGCTGCTCTGTTTCACACTCTTGATGTAGCGCTGAGGCGACAAACTCCTCTATCTCGCAAGACGAGTATCCCGCTTGCAGTAAATCCTTGCACATGTCTTGCAAACCCGAAACATCCGCCATACTTCACTCCTCCGATGAAAACTCTTCCGACGATAACTCCAATAGGGAGCTCCTCCGATAAGAACAACAGACAAGAACTCCAGTCGAAATGCTCCTCCGACGAAAGCTCTTACGAAAAACTTCTACGAAACTCTCCGACGAAATCTCCAGTCCAAACTCCAGACAAAAAATCGGCAAACCTCCGACGGAAGCACCTCCTCAAGCCCACAACACCAGCCAACAGCTCCAACTCCCGACAAAGGCCCTACCCAGACTCTCCAGACAGAGGCTCCTTCTCAGACGGAAGCTCCTTCTCCAAAAAACGAAGACACCCAAACGAAAACTCCTGCTCCAATCGAACAAAACTCCTTCTCCAAGCAAAGCTCCTTCTCCAGACTAAACTCCTTCCCCAAACGAAGCTTCTCCTCCAGACGAAAGTCCTTCTCAGACGAAGCTCCTTAGCAGGAGCTCCAGTCGACTGCTCCAAACGAGGCTCCTACTCCAGTCGCGAGCTCCTACTCCAGTCGAGAGCTCCAGACGAGGCTCCTACTCCAGTCGCGAGAGCTCCTACTCCAGTCGCGAGAGCTCCTACTCCAGTCGAGAGCTCCAGACGAGGCTCCAACTCCCGTCAGAGCTCCAACTCCAGTTGAGAACTCTTCTAACACCAGTCGCGAGAGCTCCTACTCCAGTCGCGAGCTCCTACTCCAGTCGCGAGAGCTCCTCCTCCAGTCGAGAACTCCAGGCACGAGCTCACTACTCCAGTCGCGAGCTCCAACTCCAGTCAAGAACTCTTCTAACACCATTCGCGAGAGCTCCTACTCCAGTCGCGAGCTCCTACTCCAGTCGCGAGAGCTCCTCCTCCAGTCGAGAACTCCAGAGGCGAGCTCACTACTCCAGTCGCGAGCTCACTACTCCAGTCGAGAACTCCAGACGCGAGCTCACTACTCCAGTCGCGAGCTCACTACTCCAGTCGAGAACTCCAGACGCGAGCTCACTACTCCAGTCACTACTCCAGTCGCGAGAGCTCCTTTTCAATTTCTTAATATACATGCAAAAGTGTGTGGGGAATTGGTGGTATTGAGTGGATGCTATTACCATTTGGAGGTAGGTCTGGAGGAATATTGCTCATGTGGGATTCCACTTTGTTGCATCTGTTGGCTAGTCAGGTGGGCTCTTTTTCCATATCAGTGGACTTCGAATCCAAGGCCGATAACTTCCAATGGTCTTTGTTAGCAGTGTATGGTCCGTGTAGGGCAAGGGGGAGAGAGAGGTTTTGGCAAGAGTTGAACTGGCAGGTCCAACGGATCTTGCCGGCGTGGGTAGTGGCGGGGGACTTTAATGTCTATAGATATACTCATGAGTCTAATAAGATTTCATCCAAAGTCTCCAGGAGTATGAGGGATTTCTCCTCTTGGATCCAGCAGTGCCAGTTAATTGACTATCCTCTCCTTGGGGGGCAGTTTACTTGGTCCAACCTTCAAGTCCCTCCCTTATGTTCTAGATTAGATAGAGGGTTAGCTTCCGGTCCTTGGGATGGTCATGTTAAATCGGTTGTTCAGATGTTATTGCCCAGAATTGTGTCGGATCACTGTCCAGTTTTATTGACTAATGAAATGGGACTGGGTGGTCCAGCCCCATTCCGGTTTGAAAACATGTGGCTTGAACACCCCTTGTTTTCTAATTTGGTGATTGAGTGGTGGAGTGAGGGTAAAAGCAGGGATGGGGGTTGGGCTGATTTCTCCTTCATGAGACGGTTAAAACAGGTTAAATACAGTGTGAAGGCTTGGAATAAGGAGAGTTTTGGGCATGTGGAAGTAAAGAAAAAAGATGCGTTGGATAAGTTGGAGTTGTTGGATGCAAAAGAAGCAAGTGGGGATTGGGATTTGCATGATAAGCCAACGGGGTTGGAGGTGAAAGATAGCCTTACAAGAATTCTTAAGTATGAAGAAATTCACTGGAGGCAAAAATCACGAATAAATTGGTTGAAGGAGGGTGATGGGAACACGGCGTTCTCTCATAAGGTGGCTAATGGGAGAAGGAGTAGGAACATAATATCTCGTTTGGAGGTTGAAGGTAGTATGGTGGAGGATATGGGGGTAATCAGTGATTCTTTATGCCAGTTTTATGCCAGCCTATTCAAGTCGGAGCAATCACACCATTTTAAATTGAAGGAGATGGGTCAAGAGAAATTGAGTGGTCATCAAGTAGAATGGTTAGAAAGGGAGTTTGTGATGGAGGAGGTCAAGGAGGCTGTGTGGGAGATGGAAGGTGATAAGGCTCCTGGCCCTAATGGTTTTACCATTGAATTTTTTAAGAGAAATTAGGACACTATTAAGGATGACCTTATGCGGGTGTTTACAAAGTTTTACTCGAGTGGGGTCATTCATAAGGTGACAAATGCCACGTTCTTAATTCTTATTCCCAAGAGGCCAGGAGCGGTAGGTATTAGGGATTTTTCGGCCCATTAGTCTCACAACCAGTTTGTATAAGATAGTAGCCAAGGTCCTCTCATTAAGGTTGAAGTTGTATTGTCAAAAATCATTTCTCTAATTGCCAATGAATGTGTGGAAGGTAGAAGGCGATCTGGGGAGCCTGGAATTGTATGCAAATTGGATATTGAGAAAGCATACGATCGTGTTGAATGGAATTTTATTGACTCAGTGTTTCAATGGAAAGGCTTTGGGCTGAGATGGAGGAGGTGGATTCAGGGATGTTTAGAAAAGGTCCATTTCTCTATTCTTGTTAACGTGATAGTTAAAGGCTTTTTCTAGGGGTATTCGTCAGGGTGACCCTCTATCCCCTTTTTTGTTCACTTTAGTGGCTGAGGTGTTGCATAGCTTCTTCACGTGTGGTGGTCATAACGGTTTTATGCAAGGTTTTCGTGTGGGTAGAAGCGGTTGTAATGTTTCTCATTTGCAATTTGCGAATGATACTCTTGTGTTCTTAGAGGCTTCCACTGATCAGATTGTGTGGTTGAAGAGTATTCTTCACAATTTCCATATGGTCTCTGGGTTAAGGGTAAATTGGGGGAAGAGCTCATTACTTGGGGTGAACATCAGTGAGGAGGAGATGGGGGGTTTTAGTAGGATCTTGGGGTGTTAGGTGGCTGACTGGCCTGCGTCTTATCTTGGGATGCCTCTAGGTGCCTCCCCTCGTAATATCAGCTTTTGGGAGCCAATCATTGAGCGAGTTGAGACGAGATTGGCTTTATGGAAAAAGAATTATTTGTCTTTGGAGGGGCACATCACTTTAATTAAAGCGGTTTTAGCTAACATTCCTGTGTACTTCATGTTTTTGTTTCGGATGCCTAGGCGTGTTGTGGGCATTATTGAGAAACCTCAAAGGGATTTTCTTTGGGAGGGAGGGGGTTATAAGAAGATGCATCTTGTGAGGTGGGATACAGTCTGCTTGGCTAGGGACGAGGGTGGTCTGGGTTTGGGGAGGGTGGCTCCCCAGAATTCCTCTCTTCTTGCTAAATGGTTGTGGCGTTTCAACATTGAAAAAGATAGTGTGTGGCATAAGGTTATTGTCAGCAAATATGGAGTTGATGATAATGGCCGATCAATAAATATGAGGGCTCGTCCAGCAGGAAACTGCCCATGGAAAGCTATTATGAGAATGGCATCATCTTTTTACCCTCTTGTCAGGATGGCCATTTGGTCAGGGAATTCTGTTCGATTTTGGCATGATCAGTGGTGGGGCAGTCTTATCTTGTCGTCTCACTTTCCTCGGTTATTTTCATTAGTCACTCTTCCCAACGCTTTTGTGGCTGATATTCTTTCCCAGTTTGTGTCGGGTCTTTCTTGGAACTTGGCATTTAGAAGAGATCTTCGACCTGTAGAAATGCAGGATTTGGCTTCTCTTCTAGATAAGTTAAAAGATGTCTTCATTGATCCATCCAGTGATGATATGCCAATCTGGATTCCTTCTCCTTCTAGCTCCTTTTCTTGTAAATCCTTCTTCAAAGTGCTCAATCAGAGTACGTCTCCTCATTCAGTATCCTTTCCTGTATCTCAATTGTGGAAGCCAAAGGTTCCCCCCAAAATCAAGGCCTTTTTGTGGACTGCTTTCCAATATAAGATAAATACGGCTGATTATCTCCAAAGAAGATGGAAGATGTGTGCTTTATCTCCTCATGTGTGCATTATGTGTATGGAAGGAGGAGAGAGTGTTGACCATCTTTTCCTACAGTGTCATGTGGCATATAGTACATGGATGGGGCTTATCCGGGTGGTTGGAGTCTCTTGGGTGCTGCCTGACACACTTGCAGCGTTGTTTCATCAGTGGAGGGTCAAAGGTTTGGGGAGGAGAGCTAACATTATCTATAGCCTTCTTTTTCATGCGGTTGTATGGTACATCTGGATGGAGCGTAATAGGAGGATTTTTCAAGACTCTTTGAGGTCGGTGGAGCAGTTGAGTGAATCCATTTGTATCGCTGTAGCTTCTTGAGTGAATCCATTCATATAGCTGTAGCTTCTTGGCGTCATTGGTGTTTTGCGTCTCTTATGGAGTCGGGTGGAAGGGGTAGTTCAGGTCAAATAGGAGTCATTATTGATTCTCAAGAGGAGTGAGGTGGTTTTTTTATGTTGGATTTCTTATTCAACATCTTTTGTGGTGTTTGTTTTTGTGTGGGTCGGGTCAGTCTTAGAGAGGACAGCTTTGTCTTTTTGTGATTATGATACTTAGGGAGTAGTTTAGGGCAGTTGCTATACTCTTACGATCAGGATGCGGGTTGTGCATACTTTGATCCGCTGTATATTTTGCTCTCTTTATATTTATACAATCATACTATCATTATTCATCAAAAAAAAAACAAGAATTCAATGACTACTCAGATGATATGAAGATATGTAGGATTTTTTCTCTCATGATTCTCTCAGCTTGGAAGAATATGAGCAACCATCAGAGGATGCAAAAACCGATAATAGACTAAGGTTAACGTATCACTATTTGACAGTTTAATTTCTTAGGAACATAATGCATGGTGATTATGGAATTATAAGCACCACAATTCCACACCTTGCTGTGATCCCTACTATGCAGCTCAAATTTAACATTGTTCAAAAGAGACAAGCCATTTCATGGGTAGTAACACACTGAAAAACATGTACCTTTGGGCGTCCAAGAGTTATAGAAACATCCTCTCCATCTCTAGGACTAGACGGTGCTGCAATCTGTTCCCCTGTCATACTGAAATAGCATATCCTGTTAGTGCTAATAATCAAAGAAAGCCATTGCTAAATGGTTTTCAATGAGAGAAAAGGTTCCACAAAAAAATTAATGAAATCAGACAACAGCATGCAATCTGTTCCCCTATCATACTAAAATATCAGATCCTGTTAGTACTAATAATATGACAGCAAGTCATACTATGAGGAAAAAAAAATAAGAATAGAAAACTAATAAGGTACCTTTTAAGACCAAGAATGTTGACAAGGGAATCAAAACCAAACAATTCCAATTTAGATTCCCTTTGAGAGCCATTCAATCCTGCATGATTAGGCAATGACCCCTCTCTTGCATCAGAACCCATGGTTTCCTGAGAGCTGACATTGATAGTCCTGCCAGGAAATATTACAGCCAAGTTTCTCAATTTATAATTACACAAAAAGTTGCTTCATAATAAATGGAAAAATATAATTAGCTGGCTATACTTGCATTTCTGTAGCTATGGTAAATGTTGTGCACTTACAGCATTAAATTTTTGAAATATATATACTCATAATTTCATTGACATACATTCATGGTTTTTCTTTTTTTGGCAAAGAATAGGTACAGAAGCAGCAAGAATAGAACAGGCTAAATAAGAAGGCTGAACTAAAGAGCCAGATAAATACAGAAAAGGATGCATCAATATAAAAAGAGACAAAACAACAGAACAGATGAACAGGCAGAAGATTCTACATGTAGCCCCTCTGGGGTCTCTGTTCCTTGCAAAACTGCCCATAGGCAAGTTGGCTAATCATGGCACATCTGTGAATAAGATATCAACTTCAATCAAAGAAGCAAGCCAGGAGGATGATAGGTTCAGGCTTTTTAAGATCCTCGAACTTTGTTCTTACCCATTTATCTTTCAACCAAAGAATGATTGCCACAAGAGTTCCCTAACACTACAAAATCAATAAAAATCAGCTTCCAAGTTTTGCCCATGCAAAACAAGATGCCAATCTACCATTTTGGAAACACCACTCAAATAGGACCAGAAAACAAAAGAACAACATCCCCCTACTTTGAAGGAGAAGCCCTCAATACCCAAAGGGTTCATGTTACTAAAGAAGACACATCAAAATACAATTTACCATCACATATCTCATACGATACCACTCACCAAGCTTCCTCCTTTCCATACAAGAGAATCACAATGCAGACCTCCAATTTCTGAACATACCTGAAATAAAAACCCTCTTTAAAGATCTTATACATCACTCAATCAATAACCACAACATCACTTGATGCTTGCTCCTCCACAATCATCAAATCTCTTTCATCCCAAATTATCCATGCCGTTTCACAGCTGAGGCATCTCGCCAAAGAAACTCCACCTTAACACCATCTCCTTTTGGATTCCGTTAAAGGCAACCACAATAATCAAAAGATATGCAGGAAAATTTCTACGTACATATTTCAGGCACGAATGTAAATGGATATTTCCCAAAAAAAGTTCCAAATGGACACAGCCAGAGAAACAGAGGAAACAAGCGGCGGACATGAACAAAATTATAACTTAACCAAAAATTACAGAGCAACCGAAACCCTATAATATGCTCTTGAAGTTAATAATTACTTCATTGAATACATCCGAATAGAGCTTACTTCAAGGGAACCTCCCGATTGGGCACTCCAGTCGAAGATCCAGGCTCCATTGAAGACATCTGCAGAACAGCTCGATCATGAGCAACGACGGGTCTGTATTGCCGTCCGCTCTGCGACGGGATATCGTCGTCATGACTCTCGATTTCTCCATTATCCATTGACATTTCACGGATTCAGAGAAAAGAAATCGAAATGAAGAAAAGCTTGAGACGAGAGGAAGGACAGGAGGAGAGATTCAGATCTCGATCGAGAGATGTAATAAATCTAATAAACGACGAGGATTGAAAATACAGGAAAATTTGGAGAAAGGAGTCATCGACGACGAATCTCTGCAACATATATACCCGGAGATTTGAAACTGAAACATAAAAAATTACGAAATATGAAAAAAATAAAAAACAAAATTAAAATTTATAAATTGAAAATACAGGAAAATTTGGAGAAAGGAGTCATCGACGACGAATCTCTGCAATATATATACCCGGAGATTTGAAACTGAAACATAAAAAATTACGAAATATGAAAAAAATAAAAATAAATAAATCGAGTTGCCGCGAAAGGAAAAGTCACGTGAGTAGCCTGTGGGTCCCATCTTTGTTGTGCTGCAAAGCAGCTGCATCTTCGGGTTAATGTTTACTCTGTGGGAGATTTTTTTTTTTTTTTTTTTAATTTTTTGGATAGTGCTCTGAGGGAGACGTTACCACTTACCACATGTAACATTTAAGAACTAGAAATTTTTTAGATAAAAAGATTTTTTTATAAAAAATAAAAAATGTTGTGCTATCGTATGTTCCACATGAGAACATCTTACTCACAATGCACAAATTAATGTAGAAAAAACTACAAAGATGATAATCCCTCTAACCCTCTCGCCCCTATACAATGAAAAGCAACAAATTAAAGATCGGAAAAATAAAAAATGGGTTGTGAATGTGGGAGGCTAATATTACAAAAGATTTGAAGATGCAAAATGGGGGATGGAATCGTATGCAATTTTGGGCTGAACTAGTTCCTGCTTTTGAAGTGGAATGCTTCCACATGAAACACCCCATAATTATTGATTTTCTAAGTGGCCCCATATAAGACATTTACAGAAGGTGAAAAATAATAACCATGGGATGCTCTACTTGGAAGCATCCCACTCCAACGGCAAGAACCAATATAGCCTTAAATTGCAAATTATTTCATCCCACAAAATGGCATATCTTAAATAATGAACCAATATGGAAGTTATTTCTTCTCTTCTTTTCTCATTAAGACTTTTGCTGCATTATTTTACATTATCTAGATTTTGAATGTAGCCTAAGTTGGTAATAAAAGTCTATAGATGCCAAAAATTTTGTCTCACTTGTCAATTTGCCAATATTTGGTCAAAGTCAAGGTTCAATGGTTTGATATTAAAAAGAAATATATATACAAATAACAAAGATTTGTGGTTTATTCAAAATTAATTTTGAATTGGAAGTTGAAAAATATTCGGTGCATTTATGAAGTTTAATAATTTACCTTTGATTATTTTAACGTGCAATTGAAAAGGTTAGAAAAAATATAGAAGATTAAGTAAAAGAGAAATTTATACTACTATTAAAAGCATGAACTACCTTAAGTGGTTTTTTATTTTCACATACCTAAAATGTCCTTCCCTATAATCTTTAATTTCAAATATTCATCTATTTAAATTAGATATATATATTAATAAATTAATAAGAGACTTCAATTAACTAACAAGATAGAGACTCAACTAATTAAACAAGATAGACATCTACTTATATTAAACATTAATAAAATAAAATAAAAAAGATAACAATCACTATTATTTATATGATAATTCCCAATATAAACATTAATTATAATAAACTAAGGCCGCGTTTGGCATTATTTTTTGCTTATTGCTTCAAAAAGTAAGAAAAGCAATTAGATTGCTTTTGCTTCTATGAAGATCTTTTTATGAAGTAAAACCGTTTGGTTCACATTTGCTTTTGTTGAGAAAAACAAAAAACATGTTTGGTAATATTAAAAACATAAAAATAGCTTCTTGGCTAATATTACGACAAAATGTACTATTATGGTTAGGGTGGGTGGTGGTAATAGATATATGGTGAGTAGTAGTAGTGATGGTGGTAATGGTGGTAGGTGAGTGGTGGAGGTGTCCTGGTGGGTGGCAGTGATGATGGTGGTTTGGGTGGTGGGTGTGTGGTGATAGTCGTGGTGGGGTTGTGGGGGTGGTAGGTGTTGGTGGTATGGGTGGATGGTGGTGGGTGGTGGTAGGAATGATGTTGGTAGTTGTAGTGGTGGGGCTGGTGGGTGGTGGTGGTGGATGATGGTGATAGCGGTGGTGGGTGATAAGTGGTACTAGTGCTGATGGATAGGGTGTAATGGTAGGTGGATCGATGGTGTTAGTAGTAGTGTCCATGGTGGGAAGTAAGGACGCGGATGGTGGTGGTGGGGGTGGTGGGTGGAGGTGGCGATGGCTGGGGTGTAGGTGGTGGTGGTGGGTGGTTTTATAGTGGTGATTGGCAATGGTAGTAAGTGGCGTAGTGGTGGTGTGAGTAGTTTGTTGGTATTAGATCAGTAAAAATAAGTAAAAGGAGCAAAAAATAAAAAATGAGAAGCAAAAAAAGTTTGCTTCTCAAGAAAAGCAATTAGATTGCTTTTTGCTTCATCATGAGAAGCAAAATCAAGTACTAACCAAACATGCTTATTGCTTCAAAAAGCATGCTTTTTCTTAAATAAGCAAAAGCAATGCCAAATGCAACCTTAATAATGTAAACATTAATGACTAAAAATAAGTATAGTTTGTTATATGTCCCAAAATTAATTATTAGACATTATAGTTTAATGTAAAAATTATTAACTCATGATTCGTTATAATGATTTCATACATTTACTGATAGTTCTAAAACATATAATTTCAAGGTTATCTCTTTTTTTTTTTAACAATTGACGTGAATCTAATAAAATCTTATTTCTTCACCAATTAAATAAAACAAGAAATAGATAAGTATAAGTATTGTTTACATAAAATAACTAAATCCTATTTTTCTCCAACTCCCATAATTTTTTTTCCTAATAGATTCCAATGTAAATATAAAGAAATTTTTAGAACAACAAAAATAAAAATTAAATTAAATATTTTTGAAGCACAATGTATTCCCAAAATTATTTGTCCTACTTAAATCCTAGGCAAATAGAAAGGAAACTTCAATAAAACAAAAAAGAAAAAAATAAATGATATTATATTAGGACAAGACTTTCAGTAATAATTTAAAAATAAGCATTTAAAATTCATTATTTTTAATTATATCCATATCAAAACATTTATAAATACTTTTTTTTTTCAAAATACAAAGCACATAGAGGTTCTAACTAATTTCATAAAAAGACCTCAATTACAAATAAAAAAACATAAATAAAAAGACCTCCAGACTTTAGAAATGAAATATAGAAATATACTAAAAGTCAAATAAAAATTGATATAATGATCTCAGGAATCTACATAAAAGCAAAAATAAGTTATGATAAAAAAAATAAAAAAACATATAAATCAATCTAGACATCCAACGCATGTTCATTATTGCTAGTATAATTAAATATATAAAGTTCACCCCTATTATCGGCTTAAGCTTTTTGATAGTACTAGCAATGAGACCCGAGCTTCACACGAGCAAATAGGTTTAATAATTATAATACTTTAATTGGATAATATTGTGCTTTAAGTAATAATTATTTTTCTTCTTTATTCTTGTTTAAAGAAATAGGGAAAATGATTATGACTATACAAAAAAATGTTAATATAAAATAAGTTTTGAGTGGTTTCATAGTACGATATGTTTTTTTGAAATGAAAAATAAAGAACAAAATATCAGATGTTAAGATAAAATTTGAATGGTTTTGAGAAGCCGAATAACCAAATTCTTGGTCAAAACAATTCGAATTATTAGCTACCTAATGTAAATTCATTTAGCTAAACAATAGCTTAAAAGGAAATTAAATGGACGTGTATGACTATAACGCCCCGGATCTGTGTTGTTTAATAAAGATATAACACGTCTCACGGAGTGTTAGGTAAGGATCTTTAATCATTTATGATCGCTGGATAATCATCTAACTTAAACATATCAGAGTGCACACACATATTTTTGTCTAAGAATTCAATATTCAAAACTTAACTAGGATTCAAATGGGACAACCTCAATAGACTTTATTACACCTTAATCATTCAATTTATTCAAAGTTCAAATCAAAATAACCTACAAGTCTAAGGAAGGTAATAGTAGTCTTCCTCCCTATAAGTCTCAGTCGGATCTACCCCAATAGTCGCCTCACCTCGAGTATCTGAAAAACAAAACAAAACAACAGAGTGAGATACGAATATCTCAACGAGTAGCATATGCATGCAGAAATAGTTAACCGCAGTTCAAAATTATGCATTGATTAACATCCCGTACGATTAAGCAATTAATACAATATCCAAATTTTAAAACCAAAACCAATTGGTCATTTCTAATCACATTTCAATTCAACACGGCAACACATCGATTGGTCAATGTCATGACTATTGTTAAGTTGATAAATTAAACATGCCAAGTAGACACTCCACACCTCCATGTACACAGTTCCGGCCTACTCAGGGTTTCGGAAACTCTGAGATGACGGCCTACTCAGGGTTTCGTCATCCAATGCCGGCCTACTCCCCGGGTTTCGGCATTGACAACCAGGCCTACTCAGGGTTTCTGGTTGCTCTACACTGGTCGTGGCAACACACAAGGCCATGCAATTTCAACAACCAACAATAACATTACATTACTAAGCTTAAGCATGGATCCAGGACAAGCTAAACCAAAACAGTAAATCATCGTATAATCTCAATTCCGACATCAAAATAAAACAATACATGCCACAACATGTATAACTCAACACAGTTCACCACATGTCCCACTGGACCAGAACGGTACCTCAAGTATTTTCAGTATTTCCCCAAATTCGTAACACATGCCCCTTTGGAGATAAAACTCAGTTACTCACACCAAGAAAATCTTTACAATACATTCAGAATTTTGCCAACAAGTAAAACCAGGATTTAATAAATTCACAACCAATTACAGTGTTCAAAACAAAGAGAAAACTAAAATAGGAACTCCTAGTGTTAGGTACCCAATACATCACCTACAAATAGCCTAAAATTTACCTTGGAAGCTTTAAGGATTTCCAGAATTTTCACTTAATATTCCCATAGTGATTGAATAGGTAATATTGTTTCTAAAGTCCTAAACAGGTGATTGGTTAAGTGCTTGAACCCTCAGATCATCAAAACCCAGCTTGGTTTAGTCAAACATGAAATTCGGCAAGGAATTGGACCATGCGCTGACCTCCTGCGCTAGGCGCGAGGTCGGCGGATAGGTCGCTGGTCAAAATTTTGGGTATGTACCTACTTAAAGTCGAGTGAGCGCGAGCTAGGCGCGAAGTGAGCGTGAGGTTCGCACGAAATGAGCGTATGGAATTTGAGTGCGTGCAAGCTGAGCGCGAATTGGGCGCAAGCTCGGCGGATGGGGAATTTAGTCTTTGCACCCACTACCTGAAGTCGGCGCCAGTCAGCGCCAACTGGGCGGATGGTAACCTTAGTTTTCGAGTCTCTGTTATTTCCAGATTTATCACTCTGGCCGAATTTTTTCGGTCTGTAACAATTTCTCTGGTCTCCTAATATCCCCAGAACACATTCAAACTAGTTTTGGAATTATTCTAACACAATTTTTATTTATCATCATCCAGTTCTAAAACAAACACACTCAGACTATCTCCGTCCATAAAACCCATGACTATCTCCTTCCAGAAACCAGGAAACATATGCATCGAGATTTAAACCTACGAATAATACGAAAACAAGGTTTTAAAACAATGCTACTCACCTCTCGCACGCTTATATCCCGGCAACAATATTTCTCGAACCACGGCCGATCACCCACAGTCGTCCGCGTGCTTGCTAACGCCGCCCAAATGATCCTCTGGTCGCAAGAGGAAAAACCCTCTGATTCCTTGATCACGAACACAACAACCCAGTCGGATCTCTCACAGTTCCCTTCTCTTCCCAACGAAAACCTAGATCGCCAGTCGGTAGCCACAATCCCCAATCTTCGTCGGTTACGAATGTATATGAGTATTCCAAAGACTAAACCTAATTTCCCTTAACCATTTATACCTTCCATATGCAGATTGCCGCTCGACAACCTTTGAAATTCCTTGATTCCGTGTGTGCTCGCCCACCGGAATCCCTACATACACCCATAGCTAGTTAAGTTATTATGTACGCGTAATTAATTTTTAATAAAAAAATCTTAATAAAAAATCGGCGTTTTACAATGACGAACCCTTTAAATGCATCCTAGCAAATTCCCTACTAACTTTAAAAAAACCTAAGGTCCCGATTGGTTCGCAAAATTGGAGCTAGAATTCAAGGTCAGAATTGGAATTGAACTCTAAATTCCAATTCTTGTGATTGGTTAAATATTTGGAACTTAGAATTTGAATTGAAACCCAATTCTGTAGAATTAGAGGGTGTTTGGTAACGTGCTTGAACACCGTTTTTCGGTTTTTAAAACTGAAAACTTGTTTGGCAGTGAGAGTTTTCAAATCCTTTTTTAGAAAAAAGGTTGAAAAATGACCCCATTTTTAAGAACCCAAATTTTTGGTTTTTAAAAACGACGAATCGTATTTTGATACGATGGCATTTTTGTAATATCGTATTTCGTTTCTCTTCAATAGTTTAACCTCTCATCTGAACTCCTCTTCCTCTCAAGCACGTCAAGGTATCCTGGTGAAAGAGAAGACACATGTCGAGGGCTCCTCTTTTCCTCTCTCTCTCTCTCTCTGTGTGCTTCTGAAAGGAGAATAAAAATTTATCACTAGATCGGCTAGGGTTGAGGTACATATGAGTCAATCTTCCTTGGATTTTCATACGAATTTGTTCAAATTAACGCTCACGAGTTGTATTCAAGTGGATCAACAAATTTCGTGATTCAATAGGGTATCGTGGAGATTGCCATCTGTTTGTAACGCCCCCAGATCCGAGTTACGTAATAACACCGTAACTCGTCTCCAAAGGTTAATATATCACAGGATCGATTTATCAGGGTGAAGGAAAAACATGAATGACCATAACTAGATAATCAGAGTGTGCTAAAATAATCCCAAACTGAAATAAACTCACATGACCGAGTAACTACCTGCAGGGATCGTCCTCTCCAAGAGCAGCTGAAAACAAAACAAAACAATACGGAATGAGATACGAATATCCCAGTGAGCAGTACATGCATGCACATAATCATTTAATTCAGTTCTTAAAACATGCCTCGGTGTGAAACATATACGATGACGATAACACGTATAATCCGAATAATCCAATAGAATTCCAATCATCCATGTGATAATAATGCGTAAATCCATCATGTAAATCAAGCAATAAAATCCGTCTCAAATCACGAAGATAGCAATAAAATAATGAGTAACTGACAACAACATAGTGAATAAATCATAATTTCACCTCTCAAGATATACCAAATGTCACATAAAACAAAGTCATCTCATAACCAAGTCCACACCTCCAAATGTATATCCGGCCTACTCAGGGTTTCAGATATTGAACTGACGGCCTACTCAGGGTATCGTCATCCAATGTCGGCCTACTCCGGGTATCGGCATTGACAACACCGAACCCCTCAGGGTCACAATGCTGCTCTACATTGGCGGGAGTGATACCAATACCAAATAACCGATAAATCACATTCGGTGAACCACCGATACCAATAAACCAGCGAACAAAACATATAGTGACAAATAAAGTCAAATACCAACATTGGTCAATGTTATGTAGTTGCTTAGATTGGTTAATCAACATGCCAGAGCGACATCCATACCTCCATGTACACAGTTCCGGCCTACTCAGGGTATCGGAAACTTTGAAATGACGGCCTACTCAGGGTATTGTCATCCAACGCCAGCCTACTCTGGGCATTGACATTGACAACCAAGCCTACTCAGGGTATTTGGCTGCTCTACACCGGTCGTGGCAACACTTGATGGCCATGCCATTACACCAATGAAGCATATACATCACATTACTAAGCTTAGTCATGGATCCAAGGCAAGCTAGACCAGCAATTAAAATAAAACCAGCAAATCAACCCCATGAGTATTCCACCATGCAACCCACACATATAGCTCACTGGAGTCAAGTACAAAATCATGGGTCCCTCAGGACCAAACCCTCCATCATGGAGTTCTCAAGTGATATTCTTAATTAAATTTCCAAAATAGAGCGATGGTAATTCAAAAAAAACGATTGCCGATATCCAACAATATTCAATTTACCCGATCATGAAATCCACAATGTATTCAATCTTATCCATCATAATAATTTTCGGCACAAGCAAATAATAATCAAATCTGAAATTCGAGAGATTAAATACATTAAGCAGAAAATAAATCCAAGAGCCAACATTAACAATATTTAATGCAGGAATCTCCAAAAATACTTACTTTTATAATCTGCCCCTAATATAAAGATAACTAAAATCAAATCAGCCAAGAGATATCAATTCTGAATTTTAAAGTGATAAACATATCAATACTAAAACATCAAATCAGTAGAAAACTAGTAAATCATTTGTAAACCTAAATATGCAGAAATTGCTCATTACTTTCCTTGCCATTAATTCTACTACTTTCGCTCTTCAACATTGTAGTGAGAAACTCTAACTCACAACTCATTTCAGACCTGAATGACACCTCTCTAATAGGTTAGCCGCCCAAGGATGTAACATCAGGTGTTGGTTTCAACAATAGCCTCTCCATCTACCGTTTGATTCGTCTAAAATTTACTTGTAGGGGTTTCGTATCTTCCAATTACATTAAGTTACTATTAACACTTATTAGGGACTCTTAAAACTATATTTAGGATTTTAAGCAAGAGGATACAATTGGTTTTGAGTTAGCCGCACATGGCTAATAGGAAGGGTATGGGCGCTGACCTACTGAGTTACTGGCTTCAACAGGAATTTAACTTAATTCTCATATAATTCCATTGGGTAAAAGGTTTATCTCTTATCCACCTCAGTCTAATGTTAACACTTAATTGAAACTTTTAGAACAGGTTTTAGTCAATGAGCTAAAAGAAATTACATTGAGACAAAATAGCCGCACCTGGAAACATAGAAAAGAATGGACGCTAACCTCTAGAGGTTAGCGCCACTCAGCATCACTCAGCACACACCCTATTTTGTACTGCCGTCAATCTCCTAACTTGCTGGTCTCAACAGTAATTCCATTAATTCTCCTAAAATTTACTTGTGTGAAACCTGCAGCTCTTAATCTCTTTAACCTAATATTAACACTTAGTTTAAACTCCTAGAGGAGGCTTTTGCCATTTAGTCAACAAAAACTGCTTGTAATGAAACAACCACACTTGGCTGTAAGGTGTGACTAAGCGCTGGCCTCTATTGATTGCATGTAACCAATGCCAACTAAGTCTTCCATCACTTTTAAACAATCAAAATCTTCTGCTGGAGCTATTGCCGTGTTAGCACCTCATTTTTGCACCCCCAAAAATGAAAGAATGAAACCCTAATTGAAAAAGTCAAACTTGAAGGGGTCAAAAAGTTGACTTTTTGATCTGGTACAAATTGACCACCAAACTTCATACCATTGGAAAGAGGACTTCGGTGCGATTCCAACGCAACTGAGTTTGCTTAAATCGGAATCTAGATGAAGAAGTTATGGGCTGGTCAAACCTAGAAATAGCATAGATTGACTTTCTGCAAAACCAAAGATCAGCTGTCCGATTTGGTCCCAGCTGAAAAAGCACTACGATACGATTCCAACGCAACTGAGTTTGCTGGAATCGGAGTCCCGGATTGAAAAATATGAGCAAAACTGGCTTCGGGACGCAACTTTGCACTTATGCTAAAAAACCCGAATTTTCTGCTAAACTCTAGTTCATTGGATAAGGAATCTCGAACTGATTCTAACGCCGCTAAGTTTGCTAAAATCGAACATCAGATGAAAAAGTTATGGCAAGTAAAAGTTTCAGAAAAAAAACTGCCCACGTGGCAAATGTGCAGAAATCTGTCACATGGCGAAGAAAGAACAACAAAAGAAAATATCTCAAATATAATATTAGTATCTTAAAAAATATCTTGAATAATATAATGTTTAGTAGAATATAATAATAATATGTTAAAAAGATCTTGAATAAAATAGTATTTTATCTCATAAAAAACCTAAAAATAATCCCCCACCACATGTTTCTTCTCTCTCTCTCTCCTCGTTGTGCCCTCTCTCTCCCCCAAACACATGTCCCCTATGAACCTACTCCTTAGGGGACACCTCACCCCCCTCTTTCCCCATGTGCATTTTCTCCATGTGACACCTATCCCCATGCGCTTTTTTCCCCACCACACGTTATTCCTTCATGTGTCCCTCTCTCATTGGTCACTCCCCTCTATAAATAGACCCCCATTCTAAACCCCCTCACACACAACTCCTCCCAAGTATCCCCAAGCTCTCTCCCTCTTCTCCATCTCCTCAAACCCTTCTTCTCCACCTTGAACTAGGGGTGGCAATCGGTCGAATACGGATCGGATATATGTATCTTTGTATTTGAATCCGAATTTTATCGGATCTTAGATTTTAGATCCGTATTCGAACCACGGAACTAAATCTTATATTCGAATTCACCAATTTCAGTTTCAGATCGGATTCGGATATATATCCCACTCATTTCCAGCCCTACTGTAAACACAAATTTCGTGTATTTCCTTTAACACAAAATAAAGTAATTACAAATAATATGAATTTGATAAAAAGAGGGATTTTACTCTCTTTGGTGCTCAATCACGTGAGCGTCCTCTGATTGACAAGTGATTTGATGTAGATGAATACCAGGTGGCGTTCTTCAATTTCGGAGTAGTTGTATGTGTTCTTCACTCCGGGATTTGCGCGTGCTTCTTCCAGTTTGTTGACTTGAGAGAGGATTTTCTCTTTATAGAGAAGTGTCTCTTTCTTCTTTGGGAGGAGGTTTTCTCTTCAAGAGAAGTGCTCCTTTCTTCTTTGGGTGGAGGATTTACTCCTGCCTTTGAGTTGTTTCTGCTTTTGGTAGAGGGTTTTCTCTTCAAGAAAATTCCTCCAGGACTTCTTTGATTTGCTTCTCTTCAGTTGAAGGGTTTTCTCTTCAAGGGAATTTCTCCAGAGCTTCAGCCTTTCTGCCCTTCTTGATTTTTTCTGTCCCCTCCTTGTAACCAAGCCCTCCTATTTATAGAGTTAAAATTACAAGGAATTGACAAATTTACCCCTCAAAGGATAAATAACCAAATTTTAAATTAAAATATCCCATATTTATAAATATGGTATATGGGCTTAATGAGATATTCTTTGACATGCCCATTTACAAACATGGGTTTTGGGCCTTGCAAATTTTGATGCCTACAAATGCCCCCTCGAGGCTTGTTTATTTAAACTTTCTTTAATCAACAAGCCTCGACCTGATTCGCATGAAGTTTAATTTGTAAAACCTCCTTTTTTTTCAGATATATATATTTGAAACGTTGACTTTAGTGGTCAACCTTTTTTTCTTAAGGGGAAGGTGACGTGCATTGTTAGCCCCCCTTTCTCTTTTTTTTTTTTTGAGATAATTCCAAAAGCTGCTGTATCTTTGTTGTAGGGCAGTTTGAGGTATCTTAAACACAATTTGGCTTGATCAACCTGCAGTTTGAGATATCTCAAACATGATTTGGCTTGATCGACTTGTAGAGTTTTAGCTAGATAAGGACTCTTTTTCTTTATAATCACCAACTCATAGCCCGCAACGTTGATATTTTTTTGATTTCTTTTGGAGAGTTCTAACTTTTGCAGAAGAAACCTACTTCGTTTGGAAGATCCAAGCTTCCATCGACGGACATTTACATTCACCGGAGAACCACCTCAACACCCACCAAGTATGTTGTTCTTCTTGTTTATTCTAATGTTTTTTTTTATGCCTATAGTAGATTTCTGGCTTGGCTTGGATGAGTATACAACCGGATGAGTGGTCCTTCGTGACCAAAACCGTGATGGTTTTATGGGGCATCCGGGGGTGTCTGTCTCTGCCTTGCCGAGAACACTTCATGCCTTGCCAAGTTCTTTCATGGTGATAAATAGAAATTCCGGCAGTGTAGTAAACAAGGATGAAGATCATGCCATCGAAGGCCCAGGCGATGCCGAGAATGCCAAACCCACCACACTCATCACCACCCTTGGTGGGATCGATCTGGCTCTTGTACCCGATCACCGTCAACACAGTAATGTAAAGAAAGAGAAGAGTGGCGATGAGCTCGGCAATGAGAGCCCTGTAGAAGGACCATTTGGTGAGCTCCACGGCATCGATTAGTTTCGCAGGAGGTGGGTCATGGTAATCCTTGGCGAAGAATTCACCGTGCTTTCCACCTTCCTTTCCCGTAACTTCAGAGGAAGAGTAGGAAAGCGGCGAAGCAAAGTGTTAAAGGAAATACTCGAACTCTCTCACGAACCATCTTGCCGGTGTCGTACGGTGTCGTTGCTCTGCTCTCTTGTATCATAGAAGAAAGACCTGACGCATGGGAGATTGGCTTTGCTTTAATTGCTTTCAAGACATGGAGAGAGCATGGGAGAAGGAAGACCTGACGCAGAAGGTTTTGTTCTGAAGTACAAAAGGAATTAATAAAGAGAAGTGGCAGAAAAGAAGGAGAGAGAGATGGGGACGTGGGAGATGGGTACGTGAGAGAGAGGAAAAGTAAGTGAAGGGGAAGGACATGTGGGAGAGGGAGAAGAGAAAAAGAGATGGGGAGAGAGAGAACGTTGGAGCATAAAAAATTTTTAAAAAAATATTTGAAGAAAGAGGATGGACTTTTTTTTTTTGGGTAACCAAGAAAGAGGATGGACGGTGGAGGGAGGAAATTATGAGAGCCATTAATGAAGAAAGAGAAAAAAAATAGAAGTGGAAATTAAAGAGAAAAAAAGAAAGAAAGTGAAGACAAAGAGCCTTCACGTCATCACCTTTTTTTTTTTAATGAAACAACTCGTCTCATTCTTATTCTTTTTTTTTTTTTACAGTAATGACTTCATCATCAGTGACAAAGTTGCCTCGGGATGGGTGGATTGCTGAACACAATGATCCTGCTTTGAAAGGAAAGTATTTGTGCTTTCCTCAAGTCAAAGTGAGATACCATTCAGATTTGAAGGAAGTTCCAATCAAGGAACTACGACTTGTTACTCACGATCCCATGATTGGCTCTTTTAGCCATGTAAGTATGAACCGTGACAAAGCACTTGATGTCAGCCCGATTAGTGAGTATCCTCCCCAAGAAAAAGTGTCCAGAGAAGACTTGATGAGAATGGAACGTCAGCCATTTTTATGTTCTCCTCCTCATCACAAATTTTGTGAAAATCCCCTTGTCCCCAAACCAATGGTTGCATTGAAGATTGGAGATGGCCTAGTCACATGGGACACGACACTTGGCTCTCGTGGAGAAATTCAATATCTTAGCGGATTTTGGCATTGGACAACTGAAGTTTATAATAAACTTCTTAGTGTTGATCGTACCAAGGAGCTTGCACTTGCAGTCTATCTAGCATCTTTTGATTATGCTCGTCTTGCCAACATGTACCGTGCTCTCTGCGAAGTATGGTGTCCAGCGACAAATACGTTTGTTACGAGCTGTGGCGAGATAAGTATCTCTTTGTGGGATATCCATCAAATCACCGGTCTTTCTATCAGCGGCGAATACTATGAAGAAGTTGTCCCCTGCCTGGATGAATTAAATTCATTACCAAAGTCTTGCTCTTATCTATTCAAGGCATTTGCTTTGATTGCCCTTGAGAAGAATTTTGATCGAGTCAGACATTCAGATTGGCTTGAATTTTGGTATCCAAAGGCTAAGCGCATTCCTAATCCTCGTGTTTCTTTAGATTACAAGGATGCATCCCACGCTTTCTATTTTGACAAGAAGACAGGAGAGAGTCATCAATCCAAGAAGATATATCGGACTTCTATTCATATGGATGCCATAGAAGGCAAACGGAAGGACAGTGTGAACCCAATCTTCCGCTTGAATTTTCCTGTTGATTCTTCTACTGACGGAGAAGCAAGGATTGCTGCATACTTAGCTTTATGGCTTTGTGGTATGCTCTACCAATTGGAGAGGATTTCATTCGTCCCGGAATTTTAGGATTGCTTCTCAGATGGCTTAGGGAGTCACTTACAGTTTGGTTCCTCCAATTTTGGCCAGCATATACAGAGGACTTTCGAATACTTACATTAGTATTCGAAAAGATGGTAATCTAGGAACTGCATCTTCTCCTTTTCCTGGTCATTTTCTTTATGCATGGATGGGTTTGTATTTTGCACGTGGAGTATTTGCTGATATTGATGAGGATTGCTGCCGCCCCCTTATCAAACGATTCCAAGGTCCTTTGAATGCATATTTCTTCTTTGAAAGTGAAGCAAAGCAAGCTAGGGACATCATTCGTGGGACCATGACTAAAAAGGACTTCTTCTGGTATCCTTCTCAATTACACCATCCAAGATCGGGTTTAAGAAATGACATTGGCAATCGATCGAAGGAGACTATTGAATTCATGTTTAGCATTCGTCTTGGATTTATCATACATCGCCGTGGACCAACCCTCACTCTTGAGATGTACAACCCACATCGCTTTGCTAGACAACATGGATTTCGCCAAAAGCTTTCAGGAAGTCCTCTCCCTTTCTCTTTAAAAGTTGATGCTGCTTCTTTATTTAGTTTTTGGTTATCTCTAACCAGGGTTGGTAGTAATGCAGAATTCCATATCCCTTATCCTTGTGACAACATTGTTGGTCAGTGTGATCCTAATTATTTGGATTGGTGGGAGAAAATTGTTAACCCCTTTCTGGATGAGGTTAGTGTGAAGACTTTAAGTGACAGTGAAAAGTCAAGCTTCCGCATTGATTTGCATAGAAGCAAAGTAGATCGAGATGCCATGAGAAAGGCCATGAATAAGCCCTCATTTTCTTTAAGCCAGAAACGAACTTCTTCAACTGCTTTTGAAGATCAACGATGTCCTTCCTATAAATCACTAAAGATCATTTTGCCAAAGGCAGCTTCAACACATCCAGAAGTCAGAAAGTTGTCATCTCCTGATGATCTTGATAATGTTCTTCTCAGGACTCGCATGAGACCTCAAGCAGCATTGGTGAATGATGACAATATCAGGGAGGCAGCAAAGGGAGCACATCAAAGGGCAATAGAAATAGAACAATCATGTTCCCACCTAACTCCTGTTTCAGAAGGCGCTGCCACTCTAGTGGTTGAAACTTCTGCTCCTCAAACAACGGAATTAGATTCGAGTAATGAATCACCTAATCTTTTTGAAGGTAATCCTTTACTTCCAGTCTTTCCTCTTTCCCTTTCTTTTTTTCTCTTTTTTTTTAACTCTTTTTTTTTTCCAGATTTCCCACAGGTACCAAGTGATGCATTTTTGGAGCATCTTTCAGGTCTAAATTTTATTGATGGAGACAAGGCAGTTGTAGATCTTACTGATGCATTGGATGATGCAAGTCTTGACATTCCCATATGTGATGGTATCAGAGATGTCAGTACTCTTGGAGGTGGTGTCTTAGCTCCTGAGAAAGAGGATAATGGTGAGGAGGTCAACTCAGGATGTGACTCGGATACTTCAAGAAAGCCGAGACCTACTACATCTATTTCTCAAGAAGTAATTGGGAAGTCTAATCCCAATCCATTGTCCTTAGCCAAAGCTCTTAGCCTTGATGCATTGCGAGCTTTTCTTAGATCACAATTTGATTGTGCGCTTGGTGATGCCCTTTCTAATATGAAGTCTTGGCATGACACCCATTTTCTTGCAATTGAAGAAGCTCTTCGCACTGTCTTTCATGTAGATAGTACCCTTCTCATCCAGGAAATAAAGTCTATTTTGATGCAGACAAATGAATACTTCTCTCGTCGTGAGACAAGCCTTGCAGCCCTAACCCCAGAGGAGAAGGAAAAGAAGTTGGTATCATTTGATGGCTTAATAAAGGAATATGGAAACAAGAAGGCATCCTTAGCCCAAGAATTTTCAGGGATTACATTGAAATTGGCTGCTTTGAAGAAAAGAGAATTTGAGCTTAAAGCTGTAGACACCCCAAAATTGCACGATTTTCGATAAATCTTGAAGGAGAGAAATATTTTATTGGAATTTTCAATTCTTTGCATTGGGTTTGAGATACTTAACCCATTTGAATCCAAAGCCGTAAAGGAAAAGGCCCAAATTCTATCTTTTGTGCAAAGTCACACTTTTTCCGGTTGAATTTTGTTGACTTTTGACCCCAGAAAATGAAATATTTTTTAAAGCAAGATTTCAAGATAATGTTTCCCGGTAATCAGGTTTTTAGCAATGTTATTGTATAAATGAATTTTTTGAGATTTTAAATCTTGATGAATACCTTGGTTTTAACATATTGAACCTTTTTTCCAGACCTGAAAAATCAGAATTTAGCCTAGAACTGGAAAGTTGACTTTTTATTCACTAGGAATTTGGGTCTGGAACTATTTTTAATGGATTCAAATGGGGGGGGGGGGGTGTTTGCTTATTTACATGTAATAGCTTAAGTAAATGGAGATTAAAAAATATGAGGACATTTACTTAAACGATATTACATGTAAATAAGTATTGCCTGTGTTAAAATTCGAAAAAAAGGCTTTTTTCCTTGTATCCGGCAACTCAGACCGGATACAAGTGTTCTTCTTTGTATCCGATGGAATATGCCGGATACAAGCAGACCTCAGTGTATCCGGCACCACAGGCCGGATACATTAAGGTACTTGTGTATCCGGCCTGATATGTCGGATACATAAGTTTTGCTCAAAATTAGGGTTTTCTGAGAGTTTTTCACTTTTACCATCATGTCCTTCATTAAATGAAGGGAAATCTCGGAAACAGCCTTAGGGTTAAGGTTGGTGGGCTATAGACATTATGTTGTGTCTACCATTCTCACCAACCCTAACCCTAGCTTTTGCCTATAAATAGGAGGTTCCTCCTTAAGCAAATGGCCAAAAACTCTCTTGCCAACAACTCTTGCCAAGAAGAACTCCAAGAGAAGAGGGAAACCGCTGCGGAAGTGCTTCCAGAATCCAGGTAAGCCTCAAACCTCTTTTTAAATTTTGTTTTCACATTCCTAGATCTAGATCTCTTCTTCTACCTTTTTGTAGAATAAGGCCTTTCTATGTGTGTGAAAACCCTTCCCCGGCTCAAAGTATCTCGAGACTCCCCCTAGCCGTAAAACGTGAAGGCGGGATCTAGGAGAAACGAGACTGGGGATTGACCCTAGTACTAAAACCTATCTTGCATAAGCCTTTTGAATGATTGTAAACCGTTCTATATTCAAAGTACCCCATGATTATCTTGAAGAACCGTGTTTAACGGGGAGAGAGAACAAAGGGAAAAGATAATGGAACGGAACCCTAGGTTGTTTTAGAACTTATTTCGATGAATATGTATGCATGCTATATTGTTATATTGATCTTGTATGATTTTTCACACTTGCACATACATAGCACTATTTTGGCGGGATAGGCTCACATTTGGGGATTTATTACATTCATTTTGATAAATCTCAAATAAATGGCCTCAATCAATTCTAGAATGTTTTCAAATAATTTTTAAAGGTTTTGTGTTCATTTTGCACGAATTACACACACTTTGTCACAGTTTTGAATATTTTTTTTCCAAAAAAGGCTTTACTTGACAGCAACTGTACCCTGACTTTGGACGCTCATAACTTTATCTTCCGGATGAATTTTAGAGTGATTCTAGAACCATGGGAAAGGTGAGGCTGTTTAGTTTATGTCCACCAAAGTTCATAAATTTCTATCAAGTGTAGTTTTGACACCTCTCTGTCGAAGTTGATTGGACAATTCAGGTTTAAATACGGAACTTGTCACTTCGACGGAGCGCCATGTGTTCGTTTTAAGTTCGATTCGAATGATTTTTGTTTCTGGGCACTCCTTTATGAGTCTATTTTCAAATCCAGTTGGTTTCATAATTTGTTGATTCCATTTGAATTATTGGTAACAGATTTACTTAGAACTGCGCATCAGTACTTTTCTCGGTAAATCTGTGATCTTCGGGGCCTGTTCGGGAGACCACCCAAGGCACATCCGAAGGAATTTTTGTATGAGGCTAGTTTCTTTTGAAAGATGGCCATACAGACTTCAGTCACACCAAATTTCATGGATTTTTATGGAGTTGATTTTTCTAGATAATTTTCCAAAGTTGCCCACTTATCACTTTTGATTTTCCCCAGCAGCAACTTTACAAGGAGCATAACTCCTAGGTTTTCAATCGGAACGGCTTGAAATTTTGCATGAGACTATTATTTACCATAATCTTTCGAATGGATTTGGTTTGATTTGATTTAAAATTGGATTTGAATGATTTCAAGACAAATGGCATTACTTTTCACCGAATTTTCCGGATTTGGTTCAACTTGGCTTTGTGCACTCTTTTGCCCGGATTTTTATCCTTTTATGACATTTCAGAAATGATATTGACATGAGATAGGATCTGGAATCCATTTGGATCTTCATGTGAATATATCATACACTTGTTCCTTTTTTCGAGGTTTTTTATAATTTTTAGCAAGCTTTCTTATTTCTTCTTTTGCATGAACAAACGCTTGGCAACCACCTTGTGTTGATGAATGGGGGTACCTAACACCTTCCCCCGTTCATAATCTAATCCCCTTACCCATCTCTGGATTTGATTTTCAAGTAGGGTTATTTTTACCCTAGAATTGACCTTTTTGTACCTTTTGATGATGTTTGAATATTTTGGTGTCCATTCACACCCTAAACCTGAATGGTGGCGACTCTCCCACTTTCTATGTCGATCCCATGTGTTGACGGAGGGATGAATCATTCCGGTGATTTTTTCCCGTGTCTCACAAAAGCTGAATTACAGCGTCTTCTTTCAGAGAGTGATGAGTTAGTCTCAAAGCAGAACCTCTTAATCAATGAAGAGCAAAAGATTGAAGAGGCTATCGCTTCTCCAACAGAGGGCCGCACTGGGATAGAACAAGCTCCTATCAGAGATAAAATAGAAGTAGCAGCTATTGACCAGATGCAAGCAGATTTGACATGTGCTGTCATGGACTTGGCCAAAGCAAGATGGCTCAAGGAGGATCCCTAGCTTGTAATTTTAGGAATTTTTTTTTCTTGTCTTTTTTTTTTATGAGAATTTGAATGCCAAGAAACACATTTTTTATTATTTATATGACTGAACCTCTTGCAGGCTGCCTACGTTCCCAAACAGGGATCAAGTCAAACGTAGTTCCATTTTTTTTTGGGTGCCTTTCACAGTTTAAACTCTTGCGGGCCAGGAGTATCTTACAATGTAGATGTTAAGAATAACTTTAGATAGTTTAAGCTCGTATCCGGGAGCTTTGCAGACAATTTAGGCTCTTATCAAGGAGCATTGTAGACAGTTTAAGCTCGTACCCAGGAGCATTGCTTTCTTTCATGAATAGTACCGCTTCAGAAATTTGCCATTTATCGGGCCAACTCTCAAGCCATCTTGACTGAGCAACTTGTAAGCGCCATTTGTGTAAACTTCCTGAATAGTGTACGGACCTTCCCACTTTTATGCAAATTTCCCACCAGTTTTATGAGTGATGACTATGGGTCTTCTTACAGCAAGTACCAAATCCCCTTTTTGAAAAGACCGAGGCCGGACCTTTTTGTTGAAAGCTTTAGACAGACGGGCTTGGTAGCACTCCAAACGCTGTTGTGCTTCCAGTCTTTTCTCGTCTAATGCATCTAATTCTTCAAGCCGCAGTCGAGCATTTTTCTTCATTTGTGAGACCTTCTTGAATGGCAATTCTCAGAGAAGGAATTTGGCACTCCAAAGGAAGAACTGCTTCTACACCATAAACAAGAGAATAAGGCGTTGCTTGAGTTGGAGTCCGATGGGTTGTACAGTAAGCCCATAATGCTTCTCCTATTCTTTCATGCCAGTCTCTCTTTGTCTTTGAGACAACTTTTTTCAGCAGGTTTCAAACAGTCTTGTTGAATGCTTCAGCTTGACCATTTGTAGCAGCATAATACATTGAAGAATTTCGTTGTTTTATCCCAAACTTCTCACAAAATCGATCCATGGCATTGTTGTAGAAAGGCTTCCCATTATTAGTGACAATATACCGAGGTATACCGTACTGGTAAATTATATGATACTTGATAAAGCTTATCACAGTCTCCTTGTTAACTTCTTTGAGTGGAATCACCTCCGACCACTTGGAAAAGTAATCAGTTGCAGCTAGAATGTATTGATGGCCAGCAGACGATTTTGGTGAGATAGAACCGATCACATCAAGACCCCATGCTTCGAATGGCCAGAATGCTACGGTCGGATGCAATGGCTCTGGTGGTTGATGTATGAAGTTGGCGTGGATTTGGCATGCATGGCATTTCTTGGCATACTCCATACAGTCTTGAACCATGGTAAGCCAATAATACCCCATCCTCTTTATATGAAAATGAAGCTTAGGGCCTGCTTGATGAGCACCACAAGTCCCAGAATGTGCTTCTTCCAGAGCTTGGACCGCTTCCTCTTCTCCTAAACATCGCAGAAGCATGCCGTCAAAAGATCGATGATAAAGTGTATTCTTGTAATACAAAAATCAAGGCGCTCACCGACGGACTTCTATTCTTTGCCTTGGATCATCTGGCAATTTTCCATTTTGCAAATAGTCAATAAAATGTTGTCGCCAATCCTCCACATCAATTTCAAGCACACCTGTGTAATTAGTTTCTTCATCATCTGTTGGTGATAAGGGAGGCAAGACCCATCTACGGCAAATCGGCACAGGCATGCTTTCATAATCAACTTCAGTGAGTACTGCAGCAAGATTTGCTAATGCGTCAGCCAATTTATTCTCTCTTCGGGGTATGTGTCCAACGACTATATCCTCAAAGCGTTCCATAAGTTGAATTGCATTTTGGTAATACGGGACTAAATCAGGGTTCCGAACTTCATACTCATTTAAGAGTTGATTAATAATCAATTTTGAATCCCCTTGGATGTCCAATTGACTAAGCTACATTTCAAGAGCCATCTCCAAGCTAATGATTAAAGCTTGATATTCCGCAACATTATTTGAGCATGGTTCCATCAAGGTAAAAGAGAATGGTAAAACTTCATTTTGGGGTGTAAGAAATACTACCCCTGCTCCTGCACAGTCTTTGCGAGCCGCACCATCAAAGAACAACTTCCAGGATGGCATGATATTAGTATAGAAAACTTCTTCATCCGGTAAATCTTCTGGGAGCTCCCATTCAGCAGGGAGTGGATGGTCAGCAAGGAAGTCTGCCAAAGCTTGTCCCTTAACAGCTTTTTGTAAGACGTAAATTATCTCTAATTCTGAAAGAAGAAGAGCCCATTTAGCCAACATTCCTGAAAGAACTGGCCTTGTCATAATGTACTTGAGTGGATCAGCACGTGAAGTGAGATGAATTGTATGTGCCAACATATAATGCCGTAGCTTTTTCACAGCGAAGATGAGGGCAAGACATAAATTTTCAATTGGCGAGTAGTTCAATTCTGCACCGACCAGAGTCTGACTCAGGTAGTACAGGGAATTCTCCTTTCCTTCTTCATTGGCTTGTGCGAGAAGAGCCCCCAATGATTGTTCCTGTGCAGCAATGTAAAGGTTGAGCGACTTTCCTGGAATTGGTGCCATCAACATTGGAGGCTTCAAGAGATATTCTTTTATGCTTTTGAAAGCATTTCTACATGTATTGTCCCATTCAAAAGGGACGTCCTTCTTCATTATCCTGCTAAAGGGCTGATATCTTCTGGCGAGGTTGGAGATAAACCGTCGGATATAGGCCAAACGACCTTGCAAGCTTTTCAACTCATGAATGTTGCTTGGTTCCGGCATATTCTGGATGGCATCTATCTTTGACTGGTCAATCTCAATGCCACGATAATGGACAATAAACTTGAGGAATTTGCCGGAGGCGACCCCAAATGCAGACTTCAGAGGATTCATCTTTAATTGATACTTCTGCAATCTGTTGAATATTTCATGAAGATCACCAAGATGATCATTTATTTGCTTCGATTTCACGACCAAATCATCTACATAGCATTCAACCTTTTGGTGCAGCATATCGTCAAAGATTTTTTGCATTGCACACTGATAAGTGGCGCCAGCATTCTTGAGTCCGGAAGGCATGACTTTGTAGCAATAAATTCCTTTTGGAGTCCGGAAAGCAGTGAGTTCTTCATCCCTCGGTGCCATTCGGATTTTATTATACCTGGATGAACCATCCATGAAAGACAAAGCTTCATAGCTAGTGGTTGCATCGACCATAAGCCCTGTAATGGGTAATGGGAAATCGTCTTTAGGGCATGCTTTATTCAAATCACGAAAATCAACACAGACTCGGATTTGACCATTTTTCTTCTTCACCGGAACAATATTTGAGATCCATGTTGGGTATTTGACTTTCCGAATGAAACCAGCTTCAATGAGTTTGTTGACCTCAGCCTCAATTTGCGGAATGAGCTTGGGTCGATGACGACGTTGAGCCTGTTTTATAGGACGGACGCCGTGCTTGACTGCAAGGTGATGGACTGCAATCTTAGGATCCAACCCTGGCATTTCCTTGTATGTCCACGCAAAAACATCTTTGTATTCCTTAAGCAACTCGAAGTATTTAGCTTCTTTATCCGTACTTAAGAGAGCACTTACATAGATGGGCTTCGGTTCTTCTTCTGTCCCGAGATTCAATTCTTTAAGATCATCAACAGTGGCTTGCCCCCTTCTTCAAAAGTAGCTGGAGCAGGCTCAAGTTCTTCTTCAGAGGAAGATCCTTCATCCAATGATTCTTCCGCTGCAATGTGATTGGCTTCAGCAAATTCGTCTTGCACCTTAGCGGCATCGTCATCAGAAGAGCGTCTTCTAACAACCAAGGCATCTCCTATCGACATGTCCAAATCTTCCAGATTCTCTAAATAGGATGAGGTACGTTTTTGCTTATTGCTTTTCTTTTTCAATGTAGCAAAACGCTTGTATTGCTGTCATCGCTTTTGACTTGACTTCTGATGATCAAGACTATTGTTAATATGTACAGGATGGGGATGACGATTCACGGAAGCTTGTGGTGGTGAAGCGTGCATGGTTGGAACTTTAGCTTTCTGCACCAATCGTTGAAACACCGGAGTGTTTGTACTGGGCTTGCCAATTCTGTCGAAAACGGAAGTACGAGGCTTCACTGGCTTTTCCACAGTTTCAACAACTACCTGCACCATGACGGGATTTGAAGAAGCCTTTTTAATGGTGACTTTATGAGGAACATCTAGTTTGTAGCCCAAGCCAGAGGCTTTGTATGGGATAGAGAATCCCTATTCCCGTAAGAACTTCTTTTTTTTTTGTCAACCCTTGGACTTGGCTGGTATTGGTCAGGACTTCATCTAAATCTCCCAAATGTTCAGACTCATTTCTTTTTCCTCCAGCATTCTTGAGAAGTTTGGAAGCTTGTGGGTTAAACCACCCTTTCGGAGATTTTTGAATTTTTTGAAGAACTGGCTTGGAGATTGATGCCTTGAGTAATGTTGGAGCTGGCAACGTCATTTCATTTTTCAGAATTTCAAAATCTTCTGTGGAAAATGAAGATTCGGGATTTTCTTGCAACACCCGCTCTTGAGACTGTTCTTCCTGTATTTTTTCTTTCACAACATATTTGAGTACAGGGCGGACTTGTGATGGTGTTGTAGATATAAAGGCGGACGATGGCACGGGAATTTGACTATCCTCCTTTTCAACTTTAGTGTCAGGATCTTGACAAGGTTTCTCCTTTGAACAAGCTTAATCTTGCATTCTTTTGGAATTTCTGCAGGAAGAACTCCTGAGATGACTTCTGCCTCATCATAGAATTTGGCATCGGCAAAATGTGATTCTTCTTTGGTGAAAGGTTCAGTTTTAGCAACCATTCGTTTCTGTTCACTGTCACAAACATATTTCAAACATTGGTGCCAGGTAGAGGGTACTACTCCTGTCTCTTGTAACCACGGTCGTCCCAACAACAGCTCATAGGATGTCTTGGAATCAATAACATGGAATAGGGCAGACGATTTTAGTTCTCCAATTTCCATCTTGATCCGCATCATGCCAATAGCACGTTGCCCCCTTTGATTGAAGCCTTGGATTGTTAGCCTACTTTTGGATAGTTCATCTTTAGAAATCCCCAATCGCTTCATTGTATGAATCGGCATAATGTTAAAAGCCAATCCACAATCAATAAGGATGCGTGAATTTTTATGTTCACGAATGTATCCAGCGACATAGAGCGGTCTGTTATGTGGATGTGAACCCAGCTGCAAGTCTTCATCTGAGAATGAGATAGCGATTAGACAGTTTGCATATGCATTTTCTTCAAATAAATCTGCAATCTTTCCTTTGTATTTGTTCGAATCCACTAAAGCATGCGCTAATGCATAGCGATCCGCCAATGGCAAAGAAAGAGCATTGGACCAACCTAAGCTAGGTGATATTGCTTTAAGGCATTTCGTGATGCAGTCTTTTTCTAGACTTTCTTCTGATGTTTTATGATCCATTTGAGATGAATCATCTTTACAATTGACGGCATAAGTTGTGGCATAGTCCTTTGGAAAGAGTTCCTTTGGCATAAACTCCCACAACGTAACAGGCTTGGGGCGGCGTTGCTGGTAAGATTCTTTCTTATTGTACCTCCTTAGCTTTGGAGCAGCCGGACGCCATCTTTTTGTTGTGGTTTGTCTTGCCTTAGGGGACGGAACTGATGGGCGAGGATTACAGCGCTTGCGACGAGAAACAAGCCTCCATCCTGAGTCATCATCCGTGAACTCGTCTATAATCGTCGGCATTTGTGGCCGGATCATCTGGACAGAATTTATTGCTTGTACACATGACTTCTTGTATTTCTCTTTCCTGCTGATGAATGTTGAATATCCATCCTCGATTTCATCTTCAGACACAGAGGATTCTTCCCAGATATCCAAATCATCAGTGAACAACTCATAAAGAGTTGGTATATTTGGATTTCCCATTCTCGGCATATCTGGGTATGCATAAACGGTTGAAACCTCCTGATCAACCCGGAATTGGATGAGGATAGCTCCTGGTGGAAGAAGCGCAGTTGGTACAGCCTCCTTTGATGCAGATGCCTCCTGGGTGAGAGGCAAAGCTTTCTCAAATTTCATAGGAGTTTGAACTAGTACAGGGCCAAACGAACCAAATGTTATTGTTGTAACATTGGTTGTGGCCACATCATCTCCTACGTCTAGCTCGATTTTCCCTTCTCTGGCTAGGCGAAAGATCAACTCTTTTAGGATGAAGCATTTTTCAAGTGGATGACTGACAATCCGATGATATTGGCAATAATTTGGGTCATCTACCCGTCCTGACTCCTCGGGCCTCTTCGGGGTCGGGAGATCAATGATTTTGAGTTTTAGGAGTTCATCCAGTATGCAAGGAATTTCAAAATTCGGAAACAGGTACTTCTTTGCTTCAAGTTCCTTCAGTGTTGGACGATTTCTTTCATGTGATTGACCTTGAGCAGGTTTAGAGTCAACTTCTACTATTTTCTTTCAACTTGAAATGCGGGCAGGAGGAGCTGGGGTTGAAGAGGTAGTGGTTGCCATAACCTCCTTTTCTTTAGACGGCCTTGCATCCTTCTTCACATCCTTCCTTGAATCTTTCTTGTCTCGTGGATCACTTGGAATGTAACTTCCATGCCTAGTAATTTGGATTTCCAAATCATGGGCTCGATTTTCAAGTTCCTCGAAGGTGCGGGGCATGTTTCCTTGTAGGCTATACAGCAATCCCCAATGCATTCCTTGGACGCACATGTCAATGGAAGATGCTTCGCTGATTCGTTCCTTGCAGTTGAGAACCAAGTTTCTCCATCTTTCAATGAACTCAACAACGGTTTCTTCCTTCCTTTGTTTGGTTGCAGCAAGTTCCGGAAGACTCACGGTCCGTCGGGTACTGTAAAAACGAGTAAGTAACTCTCGCTCAAGCTGATCCCAGCTATCGATCGAGCCAGCTTTGAGATCAGTATACCAGTCAAAAATAGAACCCTTGAGAGACCGGATGAATTGTTTCACCATGAGGTTACCGTATGTGCCTGCATTATTGCATGTTTCAATGAAATGAGCAACATGCTGCTTAGGATTGCCCTTCCCATCGAACTATTGGAATTTTGGAGGCTGATAACCCATCGGCATGAGCATCTCATCGATGCGTTGAGAATATGGTTTAGCATAAACCAATGAAGACTGCGGCGAACCTCTGTACTGGGCTCATATGGTGTCTATGATCATGTGTTGGAGTTGTTGCACTGAAAGTGATGAAACTGATGTCTGTGTAGTATCATGCATGATATTTTGTGACATTGCTCGTTCACGATGCTCCTGTTGTTGCTGCTGCTCCTGAGTATCAGGAATTGGTTGGGGAGTGAATCCTGCAGGATTCGGAGTATCGTGACTAAGTTCAGCCGGTTGGTTCTGCAACTCAATCTTGCTTACCAAAGTTGCAATTTGCATGTCTTTTTCTGCTAGGGATTGTTGTAATTTTTCAATGGCCTTAGCCATTTGTTGAAAGCGATCGTCTGATGTCGAAGCTTCTACCATCATTACCGGTGCAACAGTATCAGTAGTAGAGAAGGAATATCCGGATCCTTCCTTCATGTAGTAGGGTGAGGATGGATGAACAGCTACAATTTTCGATGCAGCAACTTTCTTAATGTTTTTCCTTGAATGATGTTCCAAGGGTGACACAAGACGAGATTCTCTGGACTTCGTCTTGGACCGGGTTGTTGGCACGACTTTAGCAGCAGCACCAGAAGTCTTACTGGAGGAAGCAACCATAGTTTGCTTGGATGCCATTTCTGCAGTGATAACTTCTTCTTTTGAACATGAAAGATGAGAGGAAGAGAGTGTCCCACCGGGTGTGCCACAAATTTGTAAACACAAATTTCGTGTATTTCCTTTAACACAAAATAAAGTAATTAGAAATAATATGAATTTGATAAAAAGAGGGATTTTACTCTCTTTGGTGCTCAATCACGTGAGCGTCCTCTGATTGACGAGTGATTTGATGTAGATGAATGCCAGGTGGCGTTCTTCAATTTCGGAGTAGTTGTATGTGTTCTTCACTCCGGGATTTGCGCGTGCTTCTGCTAGTTTGTTGACTTGAGAGAGGATTTTTTCTTTATAGAGAAGTGCCTTTTTCTTCTTTGGGAGGAGGTTTTCTCTTCAAGAGAAGTGCTCCTTTCTTCTTTGGGTGGAGGATCTACTCCTGCCTTTGAGTTGTTTCTGCTTTTGGTAGAGGGTTTTCTCTTCAAGAAAATTCCTCCAGGACTTCTTTGATCTGCTTCTCTTCAGTTGAAGGGTTTTCTCTTCAAGGGAATTTCTCCAGAGCTTCAGCCTTTCTGCCCTTCTTGTAACCAAGCCCTCTTATTTATAGAGTTAAAATTACAAGGAATTGACAAATTTACCCCTCAAAGGATAAATAACCAAATTTTAAATTAAAATATCCCATATTTATAAATATGGGATATGGGCTCACAATTTGGGCTTAATGAGCTATTCTTTGACATGCCCATTTACAAACATGGGTTTTGGGCCTTGCAAATTTTGATGCCTACACCTACTTAGAGAGGGATTTAAATGAGAAATGGGTTTGAACTTCAAATTTGAAGCACCATGCAACAGTGGATATTGAGCGACTGACAAAAAAAATCGTACCCCAGAACTTAAAACGACCGGCCTGTTTTGGACAATGGAATTTCAGAGCAAAATAGGGGGTTTTGGAATTGGTTCTTTAAGTGGGTTTGCAGGTACCGGTCGTCGAAGGGTGGCAACGACAAAGAGGAGAAGTTTAGATTTAGGGCAAATCGTTCTCTAAAGGTTTTTGGTTTTAGTTATGATGGTTCAACCGTAGTTTATAAATGGTCTACAGTTTAACCAATGTCTATTTTGGGTTTATGTATAAGATATATATGATTTCGGTCGTATCCTATTCGGATCAGATATATGTATAATCATATTTGAATCCAAATTTTTTCGGATCTTAGATTTCAGATCCGTATTCGAACCACGGATCTTAGATTTCGAATCGGATTCGCCAGTTTCGGATCGGATTCGCATCGAATTTGGATATATATCCGACCTTGAACCCTTCTTCCCCCATAGCAAAGGTCCGCTCAACCCTCTAAACCTTTCCAAACACACCACTTAATTTCCCATACGTAGAGTCTCCTCCCAAGACCTTTTGCACCTCTCCCTCACTTACCCAGCCCATCTCTCAAAGTTGAGCGCCCCCATTCTCTCCACTCTCTCCAACATACGACCCCTCCCCCTTTCCATTCCCACTTCATCCAAAGCCTTCATCCCTCTCTCAAGCTTCATTCTTCTCCAACCTCTTCTTTTCCTTCTTCTTTCCCTTCTTTCAACTTGAAGATAAGGAGGAAGCTATTTTTGAGAACCAAAGGGAGTCTCATATTGCTGTCCACATCCTCAAAAGGGGACTTCATCATCCACAAAGTAAGATAACTTTGAGGTAAAAGCTCTTGTACTTTCTTTCAACATATAGTAAAATCAAGTTCTTTCAAGCATGTCTTTTTGTGATTACTTTTAAGCACCTTTAAGCATATCACTTGATCATTTTGTTCTCCCCATATTCTTTACTTTTGCATGCTATTGAGGCCCTCATGGTAAGGAGGACCTTTCACATGGAAAGATGGGGAGAAAGCATGTTTGTAGAGTGGAAAGATATGTTTAAACAAGCTTAGACCCCATTCTTTATTTTCCACTATTCAAGAGGGGTTTGTCCTCTTTAAGTTTCTGTTGTATCCCTAAACTCTTATTCCCTCTCTCCCTTCATTTAAATAGGTGGTTATTATTCTCTTATATGTTAGTTTACTTCTATTGATTATCTTGTTCCTTTTTACATATAGGTTTGTATACTTAAGAATCATTGTTCATGCATATAGCCACCTGCACACACTAATTTAAGCATTTTCTAGAAATGAAGCATCACACACACCATGTATAGCATATGTGTAAACATGTCTTTCGACACTTGCTTTCTTTATTTCAAACACATCTTTTTAAAAGAAAATACCACCTACTACTTCAAGCACTTATCCATTACACTTAATATGACTAGGTCACTTTTGGTACTGTCAACTCTTCTTTTGAAGTATGATGGATCTCTTCATGAGATTCTTTCTTCTTATTTCTAAAAACTCATATGCATACTACTCAAGTTTTGCTAGTTTTAGATGTTTTGTGAAGCTTGTTCAAATAAATGGTTGAATGGAGCATGATAAAGGTTTTTTCTTTAGGCCATAATTAGTCTCTTTGTATGAAGAGAAAAGGATGGATTTTAAGATACCAAAGTAGGGACTTCAAAAGTTCCTACTACAGACTTCAAAAACCAACTTCAAAGGGTAGGTGAAGCCTCCATGCCTCCTTCCCTCTTCCTGGTTTGAAAGATACCATGAAAGTAGGTGAATTAACCCAAAAAAAAGTATTAAAACCATTGTGAATTCATCTTGGAGCTCACTGTAGATCCCGGATGTATATAATTGATTAACCTCAAAATCAAAATAACCAAATCCAATAAGAGTTACCCAATAACCCTAATAGGCCATGGGCTTGGCTTAAACCCAACATGGTAACCCATGTGTCTTCCAACGGGGCCCATCTTCGGCCCACTTTACCAAAAGGATAAAAAAAAGATAAAATCAATTAAATAAAGGGGACCTACACCTTCAATGGTCCCCGCTCAGACGAAATAAAGATATATGCTAGTATAGGATAAGGGTGAGATTAAGTTGACTCAAAACCATGGAGACCCGAGGGACCTGTCAGACCGACGGGATGGGCCAGGGTGTCTTCGGACTTCCCTGGACATAACCGAGAACTTAGCCAGAGTCTCTAAAAAGCCGCAGACCAATCTAATTAGACCTAAATAGGTACCCTGGGTGTCTGCCTGCACCCCATCAGGCAGTGGCGACTCCGATAGTCCCGAGGCACGCACATCCCACGTGCTCTTCATCGTGCGACCGATTTCAGGTGTGCACAAGCCGAACTTGGCTGATGTGGAAAAGTTAAGCACTGACTTCTATTCAATTTATTCAACCAGCGCCCATCTTGCCTCTTTCTCAATTTCAACCCAACGCCTACCTCCTAACTTGCTGGTTCCAACAATACTTCAATTTAATTCTATTAAAATTTTGTTATGTGAAATCTATAACTCTTAATCATATAAATCCATTACTAACCTCTAGTTTAATCTCCTAGACAAGATTTTAGACACTTAAACCAAACAAATTAACCCCTAGTGAAACAGCCGCACTTGACAAAGTTGGTGCTAACCTCTTGAGGTTGGCGCTAGGTTAGCACCGAGTCAAATTTGAACTGGCGCTAACCTCTTATAGGTTAGCGCCAGACTAGCCGAGGTTGGTGCCAAGATGTTTATCAACACGGAGATATTTTAAACACTGCTAAGGTGAATTTCGCCAAGTTTGAACCCAATTTAAATGTCAAAACCAACTCCAATCTCTTCCTTTACCTCATAACATACAGATTAACCATAATTGAATTTAATCCAAACGGAAATCATATGTAAATCACTCGTTCTTCACTAACAGGTAAAAAACAGAACTCTCGACATAATCGATTTCAATCCAAGTTCTACGTCGCTTCATATGCTAAAATCAAAGAAAACCGGATGCTACTCACATTTAGATGATGAATTCGAGCTTCTACGAACACTGAATCCCTGAATTAAATTTCAGATATGCCCTCTCTCCTTCTTCTCCACTGTTTTCTGCAGAATTGGATAAATCTGCTCAGATCTAAGATCCAATTCGAATTAGCATTAGATTTTAAACTAAAATACCCTAAATCAATGAAATCTTACTCAAGCAGATAAGAATTCACAGATTTGAACTGTTTCCAACAAATTTTGATTTCTGCCGCAGGCTCTCTTCGCTCTTTACTAGAACAGAGATGAAAGATCAGCTTGCCACTCTCGATGATCACTTCAGAAACTCAAATCCACCTTCTCAAACCCTAGCCCAGCTCTTATTCCCTCTAATCTCCTTTGCTGTTCACTCAACCTCCCAACAAAACCAACAATTGGGATAACTGCCGCTTATATACCTGTTGCCATCAGTTGAATTAAAACATGATTCTATGCTTGACACTCCACGCAACTTCATACACCAGCTCAGATTAAAGGCTATGATCTCTTATTTGCCATAACCTCTAACCATCACAAATCTACTAATTTAAAGTCCCGCTCATACCTATTTAAGTCCATCCGGTTCAATTAACATTAAATTAATTACTAAACTAATGATTTTAATTTTATTAAAATCAAGGATTTTACACTGTTATTGTTAAAATTTACTTCGTTTGGATGAACGTTGAATTTTTTTTCTTCTAAATTTTGTTAATTCGTTCCTTCATTCGAGATGTGATTTTGTTTGTGAAGAGAACATTTTGGGATTGGTTTATATGCTGAACTTTAACATTTTTTTTTTTGAAGTTCGTTTGTGTTGGCCAAAACCCTAATTTACATTCCACTATGAGAAATGGGAACTTTGGACGTTAGATGAATGTTGAATTGAAGACATTCTCAAGTGCTAATTGTGATGAAATCCAGTGTGTTGCTCCACCACCTTGGAGAAAACCAGGTTTCCTTGAGGGATGGTAATTAATCTTCATTAATTTCCTCTGTTCTTCCTTCATAACTCAGATTAATTCATCCCTATCAATGTTCACTTTTCAATCTTCTCATAACCTGTTTTAGAGGGCTCCTTTTTATCCTCACATCTAATGATTTTTCGTTACTGAATTATATCACTTCCACTTAGAATTATATTTTGACATGGTTAACTATCGACATTACTTCCACGAAGTAACTTTGTATTTGTTTCTTATAAATGGAGAGTAACTGATGAATGACACTAGAACTCGTATTGCCTATATTTATTAGATTAATTGTTTTGGTAATGCACGGGCCTAGGTTTCTTATTTACTGTGGACATGCCTTAGATGCATAGGGACTTTGACAATGCTTGTAAAGATCTAATTGAATGTTTAGATTACAAGGACTGGGAATGTTTAGGTGGATGAAGTGTCCATGGTTTGTTCTGGGGGGATAAACTTTGAATAGTTGTCGTTATGAGATCTATCTCGAGCAAGTTTTGATCCTCTAGGAAGATTGTGATTCATTCATTGCTAACACTTGGATGGTTCATCTTGTCATTGTGATCATTCAAAAGGGGCAAAAAGACTTGCAGTGAAGCTAATGAAAATTGAAACCCAGCAAGCCTCTACTCAATCACTTGTAGTTTCCATAATTTTTGTATGCATTCATCATCCATCAATTGAAAACACTTTCATATATTTTCATTACGGCAACCTAGGAAAAACAGTTTAGATCTTATACAACTGTTATAATGTTGATGGTTGTTTGGTGGGGCTGGGGTGAGGGTGGTGGTTGTGGTGATGGCATGGGTTTTTAGTCCCCTAGATGGTGTGCGAGTGAGTCCAGTCCTAAAACAAATTGTCTTGACTGCATTCCAGAACTTAAAAAATTCAAAACACCTTCGTGTTCAGTAATTTCTTCAAATTTTAAAGTTGTGTTTGTCATGGTGACTGGGTGTAGAAGATTCCATTTTCCACCCTAGCATACATATACTTATGGTACACCTTTGCAGTCAGGACCTACCCCCCAGAATCCTGTGTAGGAGATTTTGACCACAAGTTGGAGGGTCCTCAATGAATGTTGAAGTTATTCATTTAAGGTAGCATGGCATGGCACATTTGACACCCAGGTTGAAGTTTTTTTAGATACATTAGAACTAACTAATAGTAAAAAAAAATGAGAATTTATCTGATCATTATTGGCCTTTGGACATGATTGAATGGATCAACCAGCTATCTGGTAATCCAATCCAAAACTTGATAATAGCTAAAAGAAAACAAGGAAAATAAATGCTTGTCATATCTAAAGATGCTTGAAGGGGAAGAAATCTACCCCAAGATGGTACAGATAGAAAGATGAGATAGATTGATCATATCCCTATCTAAAGAATGTCAATTACTGAAGTGGCACTAGCATTTGTCAATTTTTCTCTTATTTTTGTGTTGATTGGATGCTTAAAACTTCATCATTTTTAGCTTGTCCATTGCATGTTTATTTGTAAATTTTGCTATGTTTATAAGTTACAATGGTTTTATCATTGCTAGTGTAAAATCTTCATGAAGCCGTATTTGTTTATCTTCATACGAATATAATGCAGTCAGACAGCGAATTAGAAGAAGAGTCACGTAGTGACTCTATATTTCATGATGATGACTCTCAATCAGATGGGGATTATGATTATCATGTTGTCTTAGGTAAGTACTATGTTCTGGACTTTGGTTATACTGGCATGACAGGTTATCTTATACCTTATCATGGAGAACGATATCAATTACTAGACTTTTGAGGAAGAGGTCGACAGGGCACGTACATTTAGAAAATTATTTAATCATGTCCATTCTTCGTTACGTAACGTGATAGAACGTTGCTTTGGTGTATTGAAAGCTCGGTTTCCAATTTTAAAGCTTATGCCTTCGTACTCTCTTCGCACACAAGGATACATAGTTATTGCAGCGTGCACAATTCACAACTTCATTAGACATGAGACACAAAGGGACCAGTTATTTGAAGAATATGGAAGGAAGACTTGATTCTAAGTGAAGGTGGACAACATGTAGAGCCTCCGAAAGGTAGATTCACAAGCAGCTCGACAAAGAGAAATGATTGCACTTAGAGATAGAATTGCATATGAAATGGCAATAGCTAATGGTGCAAGAGTTGTTTAGACTATAAGTAGGGAAAGAGTTGATGGGATTTATCCTTTGTAATTTGTGGTATAAAATTTTGATTTCCCTTTTTTTTTGTTCATAGAAAATTTTGTTATAGTTTAATAAACTTGTAGGTTGTATAGCAATGCATATTTGTTGATTTTGAAAACTTGAATCGGTTTTTTTTTTTCAATTGTTACCAAACGAGTTTCTTGTCACCTGTTTTCAAAAACCCAAAAAACAGTGATTGTTACCAAACGGGTTTCTTGTCACTTGTTTTCAAAAACCCAAAAACAGTTGGAACTGTTTTTAGTTTTCAAACTGTTTTTAAAAAAAACGTTACCAAATAGCCTCTAGCTTATAAGTTA